>PPKO02000016.1:0-282791 GCA_003706155.2 Ogataea glucozyma
AGAAGGTCCGATATCTTGTTACACGGCACTTGCTAGAAGTGCCAGGAAGTATGTAGAGTGAAACTGTCGTCCAGCTTGCATGACTATCACCGCCGCGCACCGCGAGATCTGAGCGTGCGGCGCCGCGGCGCCGCGGCGCCACGGCCCATTTCATGGTCTGCCCGCCAGCTGCTCCGCTGGGACTCCTTCCACGATCAGACTCATCTGGGTGTGTATGTTCTGCAATGGGGCGGAACCGCGCTGCTCAGCAGCACCTCCGACGCCGTCAAAACGCCCCACGGCATTGTGACACCTGCTTTCCTGTTCTACTGTCCTGCGTGCTACCAACGCGCGCTCGCTATATAATGCGTCGACTCTCGCACCCCAACGTGCCGCGACCGGTCCTACTCTGGCCAGTCCAGTAAACCACGCCGCAATGCTCCCCAAACAGGCTCTTCTGGCTGCCACGGTGCTGCTCCAGCCGCTGCTCGCGCGCTGCGACACCTTCCAGAACCTCTCGCGCGCCGACCAGGACGAGCTGCTGCGCGGCGACTTCTTCACCGCCGACTCCATCGACGTGATCAAGTACGCCGTCGAGGACTCGATCTACGAGGAGCTGTTCCAGAGCGTCCAGTACTGCCAGCTGTCGTACTGCATTGCCGTGGACGAGCTGCAGCTGGGCGAGGTGCAGCAGGCGTGTCCGCTGGCCGCGTGCACCGAGGAGGACCAGCACATCGAGGTGGTGGACATCTGGAACGGCGCGCTGATCCACGGCGCCATCCTGCTCAACCACGACAGCCGCGAGCTCGTCATGGTGTACAAGGGCACCACGTCGATCGAGGAGTGGGTCGTCGACTTCTCGTTTGTTCCCGTCGACTACACCCCCTGGGTCGTCCAGGACGGCCTGAACGTGCTGGACTGGGAGTGCGACGGGTGCCAGTCGCACACCGGGTTCTTCGAGGTGATGCGCGAGTACATCGACCTGGCGCTGTCCAAGACCCTGGAGCTGCACGAGCAGTACCCGGACTACAAGGTCAAGGTCACGGGCCACTCGCTGGGCGGCGCGCTGGCGGGCCTGGCGGGCATCGAGCTCTACCTGGTGGGGCTCGAGCCGACCGTGGTGACGTACGCGTCGCCCAAGTTCGCCAACTACCCGCTGGCCCACTGGGTCGACTCGGCCTTCGACACTAACCTGCTCACAGAGTCACTCTCGTCGAACGCGCTCGTCGGCCTGCCGCCGCGATCCTACACCAGGGTCGTCCACAAGGGCGACATTGTGCCGTACGCGCCGTTCCGCCAGTGGAACTTTGCGCACGCGGGCTGCGAGCTGTACATCGACCAGCGGTCGCTGCCGCAGTCGGCCGACGTGATCGAGGTCAAGGGCACCTTCTCGAACCGCCGCGAGGACAACGGGCTCGCCAACAGGATCAGAGACATCCTGCGCCGGCCCACCTCGATCCGCGACCTGTTCGGGTCGCTCGCCATCGTGGAGGCGCACAACCACTACCTGGTGGTGGCGAATTCTGCTCCGATCCGTTCGGTATCTAGGGGGGAGTCACCCTGTAACCCACACCCATGTTCTTTTTCTGACGGTAGCACAAATAGCAATAAATGTCCAAACTGAGTCCAAACTGAGTCCCTGCGTAGTCGCCGAGTACGAGAGAGTGTGTCTAGCTGTCGGTAATGCTATAGCCACTCAGCGGTTTCGACTGGGTCGGGTGGAGTACTCGAACCGACTCGAACCGACTCGAACCGACTCGAACCGACTCGAACCGACTCGAACCCAACCAAACCAAACCAAACCAAACTGCTCGGCACTCAATCAGCTCACTTGCTCGTCAGCTCTTCGCTGATCAACTCGTTTCACTCATCAACTCGCTCTACTCATCAACTCGCTTCGCTCGTTGATTCGTTGATTCGTTGATTCGTTGATTCGTTCTACGCCCATTCTCATATCTATCGTAACCACTTTTCCAAATACTACATAACACTAGCTCTCCAACAAACAAGGGAACAAACAGCACCAGCACGCTTCTGCACCCGTCCGCCGCGCCGATCACGTGCCCTTCTTCTTCTTATACATCTTCCTGATCAACTCCGCGCTCACGCCGTGGTTCGGCCAGGACCTCTGGGCCTCCACCCACAGATCCAAGCTCACCTTCGAGTCGCCCTTGGCCACCTTTTCAATGTGGTCGCCGATGCTGATGAGCGAGCTCTTCAGCTTGGCTCCCCACTCCGCCTTGTCCAGACCCTTGCCCTTGCTTTGCCACACCTTCAGGTGGGCCTCAACGGGCTTCAACGTGGCCGACGGAGACGACTCCGCGTTCTCGGAGGGTCTCGGCGGTGCCTTCTTCAAGACCTGATACAGCGTGGGCTGGGAGGCAGGCGTAGCTGATCTGGGCGACGACGTGGACGAGACGGGTTTCTTGCGGCTCGGCGCAGTGAATCCGGTAGAGCCGGCTTTCGTGATCTCGCTGAGGAATCCAAGAAGGTAGTCCGCACGTCTGACAAGGTGGATGGAGCTGGGAGTGCGCGGCTTCTTGGAAGCCGGTGCAGGTGCACCGCCAGGTGCACCGCCACTTGCTGCGCCACTTGCTGCGCCACCTTCGGAAGCGCTGGTCGCAGCACCGCCATTGCCATTGCCACTGCCATTGTTACTGCCTCCCTCCAGGAACATCACATTCTGCATCCCCAGAATCGCGTCGTCTCTGATCTGAACCCACGCGCCATATCCAAACTTGAAAATCCCCACCAGCAGCATCGTGTCCTCGCGAGAAGTCCACTTGCAAGACCACCCGTGCACAGCCTTGGGCTCTCTCGGCAGTCTGAACCTCATTGGATCGTCAGCAGGCACTAGCGACCTCAAAAGCTCCAGCTCCACTGGCCTGTTCACCACAACCTCCGCGTTGAGGTTGCGAACTCCCCGGAAATCAAACAGCACTGCCTTCTTTTCGCGTTTTTTGCTGCTGTACTGCTGAGCCGCAGGAGTCGGGTGCGGAGCGCCATCGGCGCGAGGCGGGAGTCGCGCGTTGCGTTCTTTTTCCTCGGCCGCGCGCTGCTCCAGCTCCCGCAACTGCTGTTCCCGGCGGGCCTCGGCCTCCGCCACCAGCTTCTTGCTGATGGCCACCATCTCGTCGTGGCACTGTCTGAGGACCGCAATGGGCTTGTTCGGCAGAGTTCCATCAGCCACCAGGGCGTCCAACCTTGGGGAGAGATCTCCATAACGCAAGATCGCACGGTACACAGCCCTGATTTGGGACTCCGACAAAGTGCGCGAATCGGCGCCTGGCGAGCCTTTCTTGACAAACTTTTTTCTTGTCGACGGAGAATCGGAGTCGTCGTCGTCGTCGTCGCCGTCGACAGAGCCCGAAGTTCCGTCGACGGAGGTGGAGTTCTCCGCTCTACGCCGACGGCCTTGGAGTCTTTCAACTTCCCCTTGCAGCCAGGCCTCTTCTTTTCTGCGCTCCTCTTCTTCTTTGATCCGTTTCAACTCCTCTTCTGGAATAATGTCGTCCCAGTCAACGTCGGCTTTGTAGTCAGTGACTTCGAACTGCCGCAGGAACTCTTCACCTCCTAGATTCGACTCGCCCAAGTCCGGTGTGGTCACGTGATCCTCAGCGTGGTTCAAGACATCCTCGAGATCCAGGTTTTCTAATTTTTTCTGGTTGTCGTTGTCCTTGAACATGTTGCTGGCACCGAACTTGAGAATCTCGCTCAATTCGCCCGTCGTCGGCTCGGCACGTGTCTTGCGTGCCCCGTTCTTGTCCGTAATTCCCAGAGAGATGATTGCGTACTCCAAAATCATCTTGCGACGAGCACGCTCCAAAACTTGCTCCTCCACAGTGTCTTTCGAAACAAATCTGTACACCATCACGTGGTTCTTCTGACCAATTCTGTGGGCCCTGGCCATGGCCTGCAAGTCTGCCTGAGGGTTCCAGTCAGAATCAAAGATGATCACAGTGTCGGCAGTCATCAGGTTAATTCCCAAACCACCAGCACGAGTCGACAGAAGAAACACAAAGTCACGTGATCCAGGAGCATTGAAGTGGTCGATCGCAAGCCTACGTTTGGCAGAAGAGACAGTTCCATCCAATCTCTGGAAAGCGTGGCCCTTCAACTGCAAATAGTCTCCCACAATGTCCAATATCCTCACCATTTGCGAAAAAATAAGCACTCTGTGCCCGTCACGTGACAGTTTGTTGAGCAATTGGTCGAGTAAAACCATCTTTCCCGATGACATAATCAGGCCTTTGAGCACGTTCTCTCTCGAGCTTGATCCAACTTTCGCCAAGACTTGCTCCTCAACACCGTCAAACAGGTACGGGTGATTTGATGCCTTTTTCAGCTCGGCCATCACGTTCAAAAGTGAGACTTGTGAGCCCCCGTGATTCAAAGCCGTGTAGTTGCGTGTAAGGATGTTCTTGTAGTAGCGTGTCTGAATGTCACTGAGCTCGACACGCAAAATTCTTTCGGTTTTCCCGGGCAACGACGTCTCGACATCTTTCTTCAGCCGTCTCAGGATGAACGGCTTGATCGCATTCTGAAGCTGTGTGATGTATTTGGTGGTTTCGTCGGTTGTCGAGCTGGCATCAGCTCCAAATTCGATCTCCTCGTCCATTTCAAACTTACCCGGCATCAAAAAGTTACACAGAGCAGCGAGCTCTTTGAGGTTGTTTTGTAGAGGAGTTCCCGTAATCAAGAGCCTGTCAGCGACTCTGAACTCACTGAGGGACTCGTACAAAGATGACTCGGCATTTTTCAGTCTGTGAGCCTCGTCGACTGCCAAATACTGCCATTTGAAAGCCCCCAACTCGGCTCTATCCTTCAAAATGTACTCGTAGGTGGTTAGCAGAATGTTGAACTTCACCTTACGGTTCTTGCCAGCTTTCTTTTTGCCGCTTTCGTTCAAGAAAAACTCTCTTTCTCTTATCGTTTCTCTCGCTTTCGTGTTTCCCATGTAGTAGATCACACTCAGGTCAGGGGCCCAGCGCTCGAAAGTTTCTTGCCAAGCCGGCACTGTCGACAACGGCACGACAACCAGATGAGGCCCGTTCTGTCGTCTTGCGTACACGAGCCAGGACAGAAATGCCACAGTCTGGACCGTTTTTCCCAGTCCCATTTCGTCTGCAAGAATACCGTTCTCCCGTCTGGACCATAGGAAAGCCATCCAGTTCAAACCAGTCAGCTGGAAGTCTCTCAGTTCTCCTCCCTTGATGAAAGGGGGCTGGCTCGTGAGTTTTTCGAATCTCGGTCTATTTGTGCCGTATGAAGCAGACAAGCCAGGCAGAATCTTGGAGTTCTGACGAGCCTGATAACGAGCCACTTCGGCGGGAGCGAGTGGTGCAATCTCTGCAGCAGACTCCCAGGTACACTCGTCGTAATTCAGGCGTCTCCATTTCACGAAATACCGCAGCTCTGATTCTCCGTTGGCCAGAGAAACTCTCTCAGAATCGACGATCCGCTCCACTTTCGTGTACTCGGCAAGATTCTCGCGCCGCGTCTCGATTTCGAGGTCCATCTGCTCGAGATCCTCGCGCGTTGTGTACGGATCGCGACGCAGGTTTCTGTCGGCCACGATATGAACGTTGATGTAGTTGTCGAGCTTCTTTATCCCGCGTGGGGCGCGGGATTTCAATGACGAATAGTCCTCCCACGTATTGTGAAGATGCGCCGTATCGGTCCACTTGATGAGGTATTCAAACGTTTCAGGGTCTGCGGTGAGCGACGGGGCGTCGTCAGACGAGGCGGCAGGGTCTCTGTGGTCTAGAACCAAGTCTATCCCGCGGGATGCATTTTCCGTGGAGTTGTTGTCCCACTCGTCCCATGCTTCACCGGCATTTTCATCCCACTCATCCCACGCATCGCCGTTTTCATCTTCACTTTCTAGAAACTCCTCCTCGTCCTCGTCCAATGCGTAGTTCACTACTTTGCTGGTTCGACTCGAGAACCGCAGCTCGGCAGGATACTCTTTGGACCTCTTGGCTTTGATCTTGGAAAGCTTTTTGCGTTTTTTCAAGCTAACTTTGCCCGATTGGCCTCTTTTTTTGGACCGGGACATTCCGCTAGCCTCGAAATCCGACTCGTCGTCCTCTTCGTCCTCTTCGTCCTCTTCTTCACTCACTTCCACCTCTCCATCACTGTCTTCGTCGTGGCTCTTCCGCTTCCGTCCACGCCGCTTCGGCTTCTCCTCGTCCTCGGAAAACTCTAGTTCCTGCAAAACAACAGGCTTGGCACGCGCCCGGCCCGACCGTCTGAGCCCATAAAGCTCTGGGTTGCTTTCAATCTCGGACTTGATGTCGGTCATCTGTTATCAAAACAGTCAAATCAATTGACTACTGCTGTGTTGTGAATGGATGTAATACTGGCTGCTCGGCAAGCCAATAGTTCCCTAGGATGACAACTTTCAATTGCCTCTCAAGTTTCCTCAAATGCTGGATCTTCAACAAATCAGATCACCAACTGAGTCTCCTGTATCTCCTTGATATTTCCTCTTTCGTCTCGAATTCCTATCAAACTCAGAGACTACACGTCGCCGATCTCGCAAATCGCTCCCGCTTGACAACACTAGCAACACTCAGCTTTTTCAGCAGTCTCGGCTGATACTCTGGTGGCTGTTTCTCGTAGTACCGAAAGTCTCCTTCAATAACGTGTTTACGTTGGGAAAAGTCATTCTTCTGCTCGACAAAAAAATTTCTCGTCGCAACGGTGAGCTGGGAGGGTAACACAGAAAATCGGCATGTATTTGGTGCTTTGGAGGCGTATTTGGGGTGATTACGCGGTATGTACGGCGTGGGATGTCATTAGCGTATAGAGCAAAGAAAAGAGAAAGAAAGACGGAGCAGAATCATGGGGCAGAAAGGTTTTGGATTACAAGAGGCAGAGGAAAAGAGGATTGAAGGAGGAGCATGCAAAAGGTTGGAGAAGGCGGAAGGCAAGAACTGTCCGAAATGAAGGTCTAGCTGAACTGCAAGCGGTAATGACGATGATAGACGAAGAACAGTCACCCCTGGAGAACGGAGAGTGGCAATTGCAATCGCGAGACAGCAATAAACTCCCTCACTCCTCCGTGCAGAAGCGAATGAAACACGAGTGATCACATATTATCAACTTGTTCAAGCATTTTCTCTCAATGATCTAGTGTCATCGATCAAAAACGCCAAAAGCAGCCATACGGAACCATGGAGCGACGCCCTACAACTGGTCTAGAGAACGTGGCCCCCCTGAACCAGCTGCCGCATCACACAATAGATGTTCCTTCATTCGCGATCAACCACTCGGCCCTGAATCTTGAAGTCCACCAACCAGTACGTTCACCCAACCACAACAGCACAAATTCGCCCCCAAACGAGAGCAAACAACCACGCAAACAACAGGGTTCTCCCGTTATCAACGGCGCGGCTGCAGCACTCTACGTCTGCAGACGTACCTGGAAGTTCCACCTGCCGCTGCTTGGCCGAGTGCGATGTTTGGACGTTGTTTGAAGCTCCCCCTGAAAAAAAAGGTATGGAAAAATAAACTTTCAATCTGGGGATAATAGGCATTTTCAACCGTGAAGAAATGTGGAAATTTCGGGAGTATTTATACTCGCAGAAACTTCAGATAAAGAAATTAATTTGGAAAAAGTGGAAAATCATGTTTGGTGCGTGCGCGACTCAGTATCGGTATCGTGAGCACAATCGCGGGAAGTGGCTTTGACGAGCATGATAGGCTGCCGAGATTGGCAATTGGTGAGGGTTGGCAAGAGTTTGTCGAGCTTCAAAACAACGTAAAAGGCTATGTATTGGTAGTGGTGTTGCGAATAAGAAGAGACGAAACGAATCAACGAGCGAAACGAATCAACGAGCGAAGCGAGTTGATTTGTTGATTCATTGAATCTCCTCAAGCAAGCGAACCGAATCAATTTGTTGATTCATTGAATCTCCTCAAGCAAGCGAACCAAATCGGATTTATTGATTCATTGAATCTCCACAAGGGCGAACCGAAACAACTCGCCTCGCTCGTTGATTTGTTGGATGTTAAAAACTTCACGTGTGCTCGATCACGTGACCCGGTCTCGCTGCTGCACTCCTTCAGTACAAGATTGCTGGTATGTGTGAGCCCACGATGAGCCGCCTGAGCTCCTGGGCTCGAAGATCCACTCACTCACTTACCCGGAAACCCCGTACAACACGTGACGTCACATCGCAATTTAAACCTTTCGGAAAAAAAAAGGGGGCTCTGTTTTATTGTCCTACATCTCTCTCTTTCTTTCTTCCAAGTTCAATGGCCCGGTATATGCTCTAATCAATGAGGATTTTTGCCACTCTCCTGCTGGCGGGCGGCAGTTTGCTGTCAGCGGTTTATCTGTTCAAGCCAACTCCTCTCCCGTCTCGCAGAGAAAGACTCATCAGTTTGCATCCTTACACCAGGACCGTGATAGCCGATTTGGAGTGCCGAACTGAGCTCCATCTGTTTGGCCGTGACATTGTGCGACAGCCCCGGAAAGGCTCTGGGTGGTACAAGATCCCGAAAGACGTCGGAACCCGTTCTAGCAAGTTCTTGAGGACCTACATTTACGTGAAAAAGGTGGCTGCTCCGGATTGCGAGAGCAAAGATCTCAGGGTTGTGGACAGAGTTCACATCCATTGGGAGGGGAAATATGACTTGGAAGTTCTGGAGTCGAATGAGTCCCGTTTTGGTGAAAATCTGGCCACCTCCGAAGGAGCCGGAAAGGCCGGTTGGAGGTGGAGAAAGAACGGATTGTGGGTTCATTACGCAGGGTATTCTCCTGAATCCAGTGTGTCGGATATCGCTCTGCGTTATGGCCACTGCTGGGACGATCCCCGGCCTGGTTGGGAAGATGTGAACGAGTTCTTCAACCCGAGACTCAACATTAATGTTCTTTGTTTCATCCGGAGAGGTGTGAAGGAAATCAAACCCCCCAAAGTGGAGCTTCAGGTCAATGAACATGGCAAGTTCAAGATCGTGCAATTGTCCGATATGCTTCTGACAGCCCAAGATAAAGAGTGGCCGGTTGATTCTAGTCTCCAAGAAAACACAGTTCTTCACGAGTATAGTGGGTGTTTGGAGGATGACGGTGGCGTTCGGGCAAACGCAGTGACTTACAAATTCATCAGAGACGTCTTGGAGCTGGAGAAGCCCGACTTGGTAGTTTTGACCGGCGACTTCATCGCTGAAGATTCTCTGGACGCCGAAACAGTGCTTGTCGCACTGGCTGAGATTTTTGTCGAATTGAAAGTACCTTTTGCTGTGACTTTTGGTTCCCACGACTGCAAAAGCGACCTTTCGGGCTGCGAAATAATGAGCTTTCTCCAGAGCACGGCGTATTCTGTGTCGTCGTTCGGGCCCGTGACTATTCCTGGGGCTGGAAAATACGCACACAAGGTGGCTTTGTCGGACGGAAGCTCGCTGAACCTGTATTTTCTAGACAGTTCCCGTGCTCTGGATGCGCAGGTCAGGTGGCTTCACGATGATTTCTGTCGGAATGATCAGGACTTGGGGATATCGTTTTTCCATGGAATTTCGAGGGTGAAGCCCGACGAGAATCCCGAACAAGACATGATCTTGGACATGATCGCTGCACGCCTTGGAGTTCAAGTTGTCTCAACTGGGTCCAAGGAGCAGGACAGTTTCTGTCAGCTTTTCCGCGACTTTTGGGTTTGCAATACCGGGGTGACCGGCTTTGGGGTGGATACTAACGAGACGGCCTGGCCAAAAGCCGTCCGGCTGTTTGAGGTGGATGCTGCGCACAAGACGATCCACACGTGGCTAAGGAAGGCGGAGTACGGGATCCAAACGGAGCCGTTCGTCAGTAGCGTTTCGTTTGGTGTGTTAGGTGGCTTTGTGGAGGGGAACACGGTTTATAGGGTGGTTTTCAACGGCGAAATCAGCGAGCGACGCAAATTGTCTGTCAGGCAAGAAAATGAGCAAATGGACTCGCCCATTCCAACAAAGTGAGACCTCGAAGAGTTGTATGATTCAGTGAACAGCATTGAGCTTTTTGCTCCCGATTTGTCTGATTCGACGACCAATGGGTGGATGGTTTGAATCTGTGGTTAATGACCCGGAAGTGCAAGTCATTGATACAAGAAGAGGAACTTGTCCTGCCAATCACCAAGCGTTAACACACAGAGCATCCCCTTCACTGGTCTTTTCCGTGAGAGCAACAAACAAAACTCTCCAGATTTGGTTCTCAGAGGCTGGGAAAACGAAAAGACAGGCTCTGGGCTCTTTGAACCCATTCGGACTGCGGGTTCCAAGCAACAAGGATAGCGGAAGGAGCTCAAAATGCTAGAGTAATGAGCACAGTAATGTACATGCTGGAATCTTGCGAATTACTCGAGGTGCGATTCGCTGCTCAAGTTGGGCATCAAAGAAGTAACTTAAGCCGTCACTGGGTGGTTGTGCTCGTCGGGCATTGATCGTACCGCTCAACGGACCATTCCAATGGCGCTCCTCAACGGCCAAGATAACAAACGTTTTTAGATCACGTGACTGTATCTTAACATCCTTACACCAGGTACATTGTTTTAAAATCGGCATTTCCCCCCTCTTTGAGGAGGTTTCAACAGAACCTCACAGTCAAGAGCCAGATAGGCTGGAATTCAGCTCTGTCGCATGACTCCTGGACTCTTTCTGATACCATTTTGCCGGGCGAAATCACCTAATTTTGTACTCACTCGCCGAAATCAGCTCTTCTTGTTACCTAATATAATAAAAAATTTTTTTCTCCACGTTTTGATGCTAGCTTCTTGAGAATCAACGTACTATCAAAATTTCGCCTTGGTTTAGTGGATCATCGAGTTCCCGCTGCATCAAAGGTACTGAATTACGCATGGGATCCATCGAATAGGGAATTCGCTTCAAACGTTAACTTACTCTCTCTGCACCACCAATCGCTCATCGCGTACCAATGAGAAGGTACTTGACCCACAGAGGACCTCGGGTGCTTACATCCATGTGGGTTTTGAGGAGCTCGGTAGCCCTACCACGCGTCCAGGAAGTCTCGCTGGGACAATACCGCCGAAATCACTCGAAGTTACCCACGTACTCCGAGATAATGGCTCCTCTTGCATCAAACCCAGACTCCGTCACGCCCGAAGAAGTGCACAATATGGTGACACAGGCGTATGAAATCGGCAAGGGTGTCGAGGCTATTGGGAAGCTTACATCAAAGGGAATCACATGCAATCTAGAGCGTCTTCCCTATCAATTGGTATACAATATAGCGGTGGAATTCTATATAATCGAGAAAAACGACGCGCAGATCGACGCGACGATTGCGGATCTGAATAGACGCGCAAAAGAAAATGCCATGAACCAGGGCCCGGCCGCAGCTCAGGCCGCGCGCGAAATTGAAATGTTGGCACACTTGACGCGGGACTTGCCCTGCAAGGAGACCCCAGAATCTGGGTGGGACCTGGAAAATATTGTCCAGGGCGCACGGGAGACGGCAGCCAAATACGGTTTCGAGTATGACAAGGTGTCTGAAGACTTGAAAAGAGCTATCGATACCTGTGTTTTGCGATGGATGATAGAGAAGGATGTGGGGAGCTCACTGGTGGTAAGATATGCTGCCCAAATGTTTCACGGTTTGAAGGATGGATCTATAGGACTTGGTCCGAGGGGCCTGTTGGCTATGCTGGGAAATTTGGGGGATTCCCAAGATGTTTCTCAGAACTCCCGAGGGGGCCAATATCCCCCCCTCCCTCAGATCTACCGCCACTTTTGGCCATACCTTCTGGGAAAAAGTTCTCCGGATCGCCTGGTGAAATTCGCGCAGTGCCTCGCGGCCACGCCGTCGCTGGCCCTGCACCCCGCGCTCAAGAGCTTGCCTGCGTCGCAGTTGCTGGACGCCCTCGCGCGCAACCCGCAGTCCCAGTGGCAGGACATTCTTCGAGTGTGTGACTATCGCGATGCTTGTCGCAAAGCCGCCGGCGAGATGGACACGGACATCAGCAAAACCGGGTGGGGTGCGGACAACTTCTCCTTTTTCGTTTCATCCCCCACCATGAAGCGAATTTTAGAAAAAATCCCTGACGATGCCACCTTACTTGTGGTGCTGGACGCGCTGTTTCGCGCATGGATCAAATTGCCCGAGAACTCGAAAGAACTGGCTGCGCGGTGCGCGCAACTCGTGAGGGACGGCGCGCCCCGCGAAGTGGTCATGTTCCGAACAGGCGTTCTAAGCGACAACGGCAAAAGCGTTTTGAGCCATTACCCCGCCTCCATGCTGGAGCCATTGTTACAGTACTACCCGTGGGACTCTTCCCAGGAATCTGAAGCAAAGACCCTGCTGAAGTCGGTCAGGCATCGTACGGGGTTGCTCAACTCTCACGCCAAGTTCGTATTGCGTCTGCAATTGCTGTGCGATGCGCCCCTCCCGCTCAGATACCGCCCGATGTCAGGCATGCGCGCGCGGTCCGTGGTCCAAAGGGCCGAAAAATATGCGCGTGAGCGCTGCGCCGGTTTCAATTCGCAGAATTTCGCGCGCGCCAAAGGAATTTTTACACGCGCGCTCGTGAACTCCGGCGCGTCCTCAGAAGTACTGCTAGAGTACGCCATGGTAGCGTACCCACAGATGAATGACCTTTTGGCCTTGGTTGTGCTGCCAGAAACGATTGAAACCATCTCAAAAGACCGATCACGAGACCCGGTCTCCAAAAGTGAACCCCGCAAAACTGACCCTGTGTATCAATTCTACAATTGCGACCTCCTGCACTCAGGGTTTGAGCTCATTCTCGCGGCCCTCTGCAAGTCCCGGCTCGAGGGTCTCAACGGCGACCGAGCGGCAGCGGAACAACTCTATAAAAATATCCACCCGCGGCTCAATGAGCTCGCGGGTTTTTCCTTCAGTGCGAAGAATCACGTTTCCGCGGTTTTTGACGCCCCGCTCGCGTACGAGATCCGACTTCCCAGCGGGGAGAAAAAGTACTCCGGTACATTATTGCTGTTCAATGTGAGGGCGGCCAATCCCAAAAAGATCGAAGTGCAAAAATTACTGGGCATTCTACGAAGCATGAAGGTTCCCGAAGTGCAAGTGATGTCCCGGATGCTCGCAGGTGAGATCTTCAGGCCCATGTCGCCTCGGTCGCGGCTCGAGGTGTTTGGAGAAATGTTGGAGTGTGGGTTCAGCCTGCGTGTGGCCCCAGGGTGGGTGGAACGGAGACTCCACGAGGTTTTGCAATCACATACCTCACAAGGGGCGAAAAATTCCAGGGTCGTAGATTCCTCGCTTCCCGAAATTCTTTTTCGCGGTACCTGGGATACCCCTTGCCAAAATATTGGTGCGCCCCTTCCCCCTTCCGCCTACCCCGTGAATATTCTCGTTCTCCTGATCTCTCACTTCGAGTCCATCAAAGACCGCAGTAACACCCACAGGTTACTGGCAATGCTCCGTGAGAACCTCAGTAGCATGCTGCCGCTCGACCGTATCGAGGGGCACTGCTTTGAGCAGCTGTACCAGGTGGAGCTGTGCAGAAGCGACGCTGTGTTCGAGGACACATTCGACACGGCGGTCTTTGCCCGGCTGCGCGAAAAATCTTTTGATCTCCAGGCCGTGGTTGACGAAGTGAGAGAGGCGCTCAAGAGGTACGATTTGTTGGATTCCAAAAATGAGTCCCCTGAAAGTGAGTCCCACAAAAATGAGTCCCACAAACATGAATCCCTCGAAAATGAGTCCCGCGAAAATGAGTCGCCCAAAAATGAGTCTCGCGAAAAAGAGTCTCGCGAAAATGCTGGGACCAAAATGGTTCCCACCACCCCCGGATTTCCCTTTTCGGTCCACTATGCGTACGCAAAGACCTTCGTACAAGCCGGTGCTCCCGTCCAACTTTACGTTCGATTCATTTCCCTTCTCATACCCTCATTTGGAACTCTTTTAACGCGACTGGGTGCTGACAAGGCGCTTGGGGTCGATTTTGCGCGCGATCGTGCGTCGATCGACGCGGTGGGACTTTTGAAGTCTAAAAAGAAGCCGCATCCTTTTAGATTTCAGACGGTTCTCAGACTAATTTTGCTTGGTCCACAAGGACTCACTTCCCACGGCGAGATCCTTGCGTCGAGTCCCGACTCTGACCACTCCATATCTCCGGAGTCAATGTTGTTTCTTTTCCAAAACCTAGTCAACCCCGAACACCCTGAATTCACTCAATATCTTGACCAAGGAATTCATGAGTTCATTGTTTGTGCAAGCAAACAGCAACGCGAGGAAGTCCTTTATGAGATGTTCAAGATCCTCAAGTCCTACAATGTCGATTACATCGACAAGGAGAACCTTTTCAACAGGGTTATTGTGAACCTTGCGTCGATCGACGCAGAGATGGCCATTCTTAGGTTCAAAGAAGCACAAAGACAAGGGATCAACCTTCGTTATGGGACTTACGCAACTATTATCAAGGCGTTGATGTCACGTGACATGAATGACGACGCGCACAGGTTGTTCATGGAGTTCAGTGAAAAATTCCCGTCTGAGGATAACAGATTTGACAAATTTGAAATTAGGTCGCTGGCTAAATCTTCCGGATGGGGGAAGACAAGGGGAAGGGAAGTGGAAGAGGAAACGGACGGGAAGCCAATCAGGATGAAGGTGGACAAGTTCAGCGTGAAGCTGTATGATTATGACAAGTTGGACTAATCAAGCAGTATCACGTGACCGCATGCACGCCGGGTGTCACGTGACTGTTTGTTTTTTACACAGGATCAACCATCTTACTCTACATATGACGGACGATTGATTACAACGTGATTCAATCCAAGTGGTGAATGTCTTGACGAGGTGTTTCATTTGTGCGATGAAGGCGCTGATTTGTTAGCGAGAATTCGGTTTTCAGTTATAGAAATTCCCAACGATATTGCTACGCCATTTTGGCCAGAATTATCTCACTATAGAGGCTGCCAACCGCCATAAATGAATTGGTCGATCCCTGGTAATCCACTCAGTCGCACTATCAAGGCACAGCATTGCCACGGAGTAGATCCCAAAATCAAAACGCCAGATCAACGCCAAAGATCAATAACATTACCCAACACCTCAAACCTTATTAGCTATCATGCATAGGCTATCTTTTGTTGCTTGTCTCGGTGTATGATAATGTAATGCCAAGGAGATTGGCACTGTAACATGACACGGCCGATAACAAGGCGTGCGAGGCTGTGTTGTTATTTGAGAGGCGGGGCGGTGTAACTGGAGGGCATGCGTTGCGGTTTGGCAGACTCCGACTGATCCTTATCTACAGCGCCAGGAGGACTTGGGGAACCACTACGCCAGCGCTGCGAGGCGATTCCGTGAGATTTTGGCAGTTCTTTTCTTCGACCGCATTTCAGATCGCCTACTCGCAACTCGCAGCGCCCGGTGTTTTTATTACCATGACATCATAAACCAATTAGTCCGCGATTGGTAATAATTCTCAATTATTACAGCAGAATCAATTTATTGCCGCGTACAGAAACATTGTTTTTAATCAACTTAAACTTACATCAGTGGCGAAATCCTTCTTTACCCCATTTTGACCTCATTTAACTGGTTTGGAAAAGCACACAAAACGCCAATTTCACCCCAACAGCCACATTCGGAGGTTTGCCTCTGGAAATACACACAACATTGCGCCTTGCCAGCAATTACTGAGCAACCTCTTCTGAAGGAAGCAGCAGCACATCCGAGCCCACTTCGATGCCTGTTGACAGAAGGGAGCGACCCTCACGGCCCGAAAGAGTAGACCTGAACAGTTCCTTTTTGGACCGGCCGCCCGAGCTCGTTGATCGGCTGAACGAGCAATTCAACTCATTTAGGGTGAGGATTCCGCTCAATTCGACCGGTCGTAACAGACGGATCCTGTTTTCAGGGAACGACGACAGTCAGCCAATCAGCCAATTGCCAGGCCGCGACGACGCTTCGCCACAAACAAGCGATTTGCGGCCCAATCGGCCCTACGAACCCTCTCAGCAGCCCGATTTGCATATCCTGGCCTCCTCGATGAGCCGTTCACATGCCACGTCGGGCCAGAATCCGCACGATCACATTCGTTGGTCCAACGACGACGATCTGAGCATCATTCCCCGGGTGCTGAGCAGCGATCCTCTGGACCCGCTCCACTCCACGGTCGCGTCGACCTCGTTTTTCCGCAATCACCCCGAGCACAGCGCTTCCCAGGACCTTTCTATGCTGATCAAGGAGTTTGGACTGATGGGGCTGATGAACAAGAACCTCATGGAGAGGAAAACTGGAAGGTACGTGCCGAATCTGGGCAAAAGCGACGGGAAAATTGGCGAAAAGAGGAAATTCGAGCAAATGACCGTGACAGAGACGTCCAATGAAAAGCGGTCCACCAGCGGCTTCAGCCACTCCAGCTTTGTACAGCCTGGAATGGCGTACGCGATCAACAACGCCGACGGCATTTTGACGCAGCTGAAGTTCACCGAGCTTTTTGAAGCCGATAATAAAGTGAAAGGGATCGTTGAATGCGGGCAGGTTGGACTGGAATTTGTCGGCGAGATTGTCGACTTTGTCGAGAACGATCTGCGAGGGTCCACAGGGAGCAAAAACGGTGGGATCGAGGCCTCGATATTCAGTAATCTTCTGCGAAACAGCCTGTGTTTTGACAAGGATTTGCGCAAGTTCATTGGGCGACATAAGCGGACCAACAAACACGACCCGAACTGGAAGCCTTTCTACCTCGATAAGTTTGGCTATCTGAAGTCCAACACCATGAAAATGGCGCTGCAAACGATTCAAAAGCCCCGAGAAACCAAGTTCCCGAATTCCTCGGTCTTCCATAAAGTGTCCAGCATGTGCGGCAACAAAGGCTCGACTTACAAGTGTCTTTCCAGGTGGTTTGAGCTGCCCCCGTTCAACGAGTATGTCAACACGCCGTACCCGCCCACGCCGCCGGGAGCCAAGCGGAAAACGACCAACAATCCGGAGAATCTGGTGGTTTGCCAGAGGTGCCAGGACGTGATTATGGAGAATTTCATCCTGATGAAGCTGAGGATTGATTTGGAGGACCTGTTGAAGGACACCAAGAACGTTGGTTCTGACTTGAAGATCAGAAACGACATGAGGTACAAGAGGAGGCGGAGATTGAAGCCGTTGACTTCTTACAACGGGGATACCGCGAACTCGGTTGACTCTACGAATTCGCATTATTACAACAGGGAGAGAACCAGGGGGTTCATTTTTGGGGCCGGACACCATCATTTCATCGAGAATTTCCGGCAGAGAGACGAGGAGCGGCCCAGGAGGATCCGGCTGCTGGACTACCTGGTCTCGCGACAGCAGTGGCGGTATGATCCCGATCTTCCGCAGCAGCTACAGTCAAGGCAGCAGAGTCAGAGCGACGACGTTTCGACGGATTCTGATGGCTCTGACGACGAGCTGAGGAGGAATTTCCTGATGGAGGATGACGACGAAGACGACGAAGACGATGACGATGACGGGGTTGACGACGATGACGACGATGATGACGACGACCCGAATGTGGACGAGCTGTACGATGTCGAGCTGTCGAGTGGACGGTCCCGAAGGATCGAGAATCTGCTGTTTGAGCGGAATCTGAGCAGGGAGCAGCAGCACCATCGTCGCGGGAACGTTCTGGCTCGCAAGTTGTACAAAAACAACGGTTCCACGAAGCTGAGCTTGCAGATTTTTGTGTCGATCAACAGGCTCACTGGCGAGCTGTACCTGATTCCTGGGAACCTGGACAAGAACAACTGGAGCTCTGAGGAGAATGATGGCGAGCTTTTTGAGGATTATGAGACTTTTTTGAAGCTTTACCGGTTGTTCAACACTGCTGTTCCTTCCAGCCATGCGGATGTGGAGGAAGAGCTCCAGACTCCGCATTTGGGCGAGCTCAGACAGTATTTGGACGGCAGTAAGAAGAGTGAGAAAGAGAGGATTCAGAAGCTGCTTCTGCTGAGTCTGATCTCAAATCCTTCGCTATACTTATTCCGGTCGGACTCGAAACCCGCCCCTTTTGACGTTTCGTCGCCGTCGCCGACCCTGCTATCTCCGGGTGTTTTGCCGTGTCTGGGCCCGGCGTTTGGCAAGCGCAAGAACCGCAAGCACCACGAGGACGAGCTGGAGGTGAAGGATGCGCTGAAGACGTACTTGAACGAGAGTGTGAACTTCAACTTTGACACGAAGAAGATTCTGAAGCTGAACCCGAACTATGCGAAGACGAATGGGAATTTGAACTTGTTTGGGTCGTTTTTCTCCTTCAGTTATTCGTGAGAGAGAGCGGTAGTTGACTTGGGGAGATTTGTTGGATATTGATGCACTGTCTGGAGTGTGGTCGGTTGACTGACCTGATTACATATGTGGAGCGATTTGACGTTGTTGGGATGGTTGGGTTTATATTAGTTTTGGTTGAGGAGATGATCTGCATTATTTGGTTTTTGGTGGAGTAGATAATCACGATGGTGGGGGTGGGAAGGAATACGAGGACGCTTGAGATTGCTGGAGGCATGAGACTGCTGGCTGTGCTTCACAGGAAATCAGCCCGGCTGGCTCTCCTAGTTGAACAGGTTGCCGCCTTTATTTCGGTGGATTTGCACAGTGGACTTCGAAGCTGTGGTTATAAGGGTCGGAAATTCCGTCGTGCGCCGATCTGTTTCTACTACGAAGCCGACACTGTCCCGATGTCCACTCACATCCCACTGCGCTCGTTGTATAACGTCGATTTTGATTCTCGATTTCGCCTATGTACAGTTAAATTGGACGAGGATCAACTTGAGAAAACAGGCCCGGACCACGGAAAAACACAACAACACCAAATTAGTACGAACCCGCTCGTTTTGTCCTCTTGCTCGGGCACAGCCAGCTGAAACGGAGCGCAGCACAGCACAGCACAGCACAGCACAGCACAAGTTGCTCATCAAAGTGGTCGCCTCCGTTCCACTCAGAAGATCGTCTCACCGGTCCCGTCAGCTTTCTTCACGCACTCGTCTATTCACCAGATGCCCCCCGATGCCGAGTCTCTCTTCCTCTGGGCCATCCACTCCTTCTTGCACTCTCTGTAGGCTTTGAAATACTCGGTGCAAACTTCCTTGTAGTCATCGTCGTGGTTTTCCATGCACCGCACAGCCATCTTGGATGACTCGGCACACGGATCGTAAAACCTGGAGGGCTCCTTGATGATGAATCTGTCCTTGTGAATTCTTTGTGTCGGACTATCTGGATAGAACTTGACAGTTGTTTGGTCTTCTTTCTTCTGCACAAAGCTTCTTGGAGCAGAAGTCTCCGCGCCCTGCTCCAGCCTGCGTAGAGTCTTGTTGTCCAGATACTGCTGTTCCTCTTTTGTGAGTTGTGGCGTTTTTGGCGGCTCCGACATGGTTTTGTCTGATGATCTGAGCAGCAAGTGTACTAATATACACTGTTGATTAATTTAACTGTTTTGTTGAAGAAAGGTGCAATGATTTGGGGTCGTGCCAGACTCAGTCTGCACAGCCTTGAATATTTTTTTGCCATATAGAAAAAAAAATTACAGGATCAAGAATCACAGAGGTGTACCACTGTGTCTCATTCAAACACTCATACTGCAATGACAGAAGATCCACACGGAAACTCGCTTCTGGGAGCGCCGTGCAAGAGATGTGGACAGGGCGACTCGGTGGTCATCTCGCGGAAGGACAACTTCTGCGGGCCCTGTTTCACCAAGTTTTTGAGAAATAAGCAGAGAAAGCAGATGCAAGACGACAAGTTCAAGGTGAAGTTCTCCAGAAGTCCCGAGGAAGCAGAGCTCAAGACCCCAAAAGTGCTGGTTCCGCTCTCGCTCGGGAAGTCGTCGGTGGTTTTGCTTGATATCCTGCTGTCCCAGCTGGAGGAGCATCTTCAGAATACGAGAGCTTATCCTGGCTATCGGATCGTGGTGGCTATAGTTGACGAGGAGGATCTGGTCGAGGAAGTCAGCGGAGTCCGGACTCTTGTGGACAACATCAAGCAGCATTACGGATCAGAGCTCCTAGAGAGACTTCGAGTCCAATTCAAAATAGTGGACGCTGACAGCTATGTGCGGCTTGGATCGTTAGGTGGAATCAGTCTGTCCTCCGACTTCACTTCCAGGGTTGCCGGAACTGGAGACTCTGCACAACCAGTTTGTTTGAAGGATCTTCTGAGCCAATTTTCTACCAAGACGGCGAGGTGCGATTTCCTCAGTGTCATCAGAAAAGAGGTTATCTACGCCACTGCTGTGGCCAACAACTGCTCTGTTATTCTTTTCGGAGACTCGATGACGAAGCTCGCAGACGAGATTCTGTCGCTAACCGTGAAGGGAAGAGGGTCTGAGATTTCGAGAAATTTGACAGACGGGGAATTGGTGCGCTTGGACACCCAGCTTCACGTGATACACCCCTTGCGGGACATTCTGCAGACCGAGATCGTTTCGTATGCCCGGATCAACAACCTGGAAGAGCTCTGTATGGCTGATGTCAGCACAGAGACCAAGAAAAAATCAGCCAAGAACAAAACAATCAACGAGCTAGTTCGGGAATATTTCGAGGCTGTGGAGGCTGATTATCCCGAGGTCATTTCTACAGTGGTGAAAATTGGAAGCAAACTGACACATCCGCCGGAAACTGACGAGTTTCGCGACACTGTGTGTGCAATTTGTGACGCTCCGGTGTACAGTGATGCCAAGAGATGGCTGGAGCAGATTTTGGTGAATAACGGTGCTCCAGTGACCACCGACGAGGAGAAAGAGTACGTGAAGACGTATTTTGCTGCGGCTGGTGCGACTCCTCAGCCACATGCACAGCCTCACTCGGGGGATATAGTGCCTCTTTGCTACGGGTGTATTGTGAACTTGGGCAGTGGAACGTTGGCAACGCAGTATCAATGGCCTGTTCGTCGGCCTACGAAGCAGGAGATTTTGGACGAGTATGTTCTGACCGATGATGAAAATTAGTGCGCTTTACTTATTTAATCAAATATTTGATTTTTCAATAAAATACTTGATTTTTTTAAATTTATCATGAGGTTGAAAAAATTCAGTGTAAGTTCCACCAAACTTCTTTTACTGTTCAATTGATAGAAATCACCGCCCCAGTTACCATGTCAGACGAGAAGTAAGTATGACACAGCCTCTGTTTGTCGAATGCATCCTAACACCAGCCCATTGATGTGCAGTTCCACGCTGGAGAAGACGCTAACCCAGCTCGCCGAGTGCGAGCTCAAGATGGACGAGGTCGAGAAAGAGGTGGAAAGATACAGACTCAAAAAGACGCAGCCGATCTTCGACCAGAGATCCGAGCTGCTTTCGCAGATCCCGAGCTTCTGGTACATCGTTCTGGCCGAGCACGAGGATTTTCAGGAGTACATCCAGACTGAGGACATGAAGTTTCTCGAGTTCATCAAACTGATCCACGTTCAGTTCATGGTCGACGAATCAGGCAAGACCATCGAAGACCCTTCGAAGTTCAGCATAACCTTCAAATTCGAGGCTCCAAACAACGAGATTGAGACTCAGACCGTCACAAAGCACTTTGAGCGCGTGAACGACCCTGAAACTGGCGAGGAGAAGGTCGTCTCCAAAAAAGCTACTATCAAATGGCCCTCTGAGTTTGACTCAATTAACCCAGAAGTGATCAAAAAAAGCAAAGAAAAGCTCACTCCCCAAGACAAGAAAAATTACAGAGTGGGAATGAAGTCATTCTTCGCCTTTTTCGCCTGGACAGGCCTCAAACCAGGCAAGGAGTACAGATACGGCGAAGATCTCGCTCTCCTCATTGCAGAGGACATATTTCCTCATGCCACCAAGTACTACACGGAGGCAGCCCCCGGCCTTGGAGCTCCAGACGAAGAGGACGATGTTGGAAGCAGCAGCGAAGAGCTCGACCTGGGAGAAGAGGAGGAAGAAGAGGGGGATGGAGACAACGAACCGCCAGCCAAAAAAGCCAAAACAACATAGTCAATCAAATTTGTATATTATGAGTCAGAATCAGTCTGATTATCGAAATTCTTTCTAATTGTTTGTTTTCAGCTAATTTCCCTCGTACATAAAGTCAGAGAAATAGCTTTGCGTCTCAAAACTGTCACAGTTGCTCTCGATTGAATCGATCGCCTTGAGAGCATCTAATATTTCGTCGTAATAAGGCATAACCGTTTGTTTGATGCCTAAATCTAGTCCTTTCGAAGACATCAACAGGTCAGTGATTCCTGCAGATTGAAGCCTCTGATACAGCTTGGCACTCTTGAAAACCCTGCAGAAAAACACGTCGATATTTCTCTTCTGGTATCCCAAAATGATCTCGTAAAGAATCTGCGCAGCAGACGAGTCAAGCGAAGTCATCCCGTTGAGATCAAAAACAATGTGCTGGATCGCCGCAGAGTCCTTTTTCCGTGACGCTGGGTGCACTTTCGCAGAGCCGTACATCTCGATACGTTTCAGCCTGGACTTCAAATCGTTCGTATTTGTGAACGTCAAAGGCTCTGGAATCTTCACGATCAAGCAGCCTTCTTTATCTTGCAAATCAACCATGGGCAATGCACGAACTGTAGAGGACGACCCTGCCATTGGTGCCGCCGAAGGGACTTCGAAAGCATTGAACTTCCGAGATTCCGGAGCTACCGCGCTATCGTTAGCAGGATAACAAATCTCTAAAGTCTCACCGAAATCAGAATTGGTGAAACTGGTTGTTCCAGCCACTCTAGATAGAATTTGAATTCTAGATTTCGTGGAATGCTTGATGACTCTCAACACCGAATAGAAACACCCCAAAGCCACGCCAAGCTCCACGGAAAAAAACAACGAAGTGAACAAGGTGACCACAAAAGTCGTTAGCTCGTTGTAACCTCTTGTTCTGATGTGAAACTTCAATTCTTTGGGAGTTTCCTGCACTAGCGACAACCCAACAGTAGCCATCACGGCATTCAAAACACACAACGGCAGGTAGTAGACGTAATCCAAGAGATTGAAAGTAACAATGAGAGTGACCAATCCCATGAAGAATCCAGCCATCGGTGTCTTGGCTCCATTTATGGCATTTAGCTTGGATCTCGCATACCCCCCAAAAGAAGGAAGACTTCCAAAGAAACTGGCACCGAGTCCGACGGCACCTAGAGCCACCAATTCACGATTAGAAGACGTAGGAATATCCATGCTGGTTCCCAGCGATTTCGAGGCTGTGGAGCTTTCAAAGAATCCAAGAATCGCACACATGAAAGAAACCCCAAAAAGCTCACCGTACCAGGGTCTCAGGTCTTTGGAGAACGGTGGTGCTATTTTGAATCCTTCCATATCGATCTTCCCCAAGACTTCGATACCTAGTTTATCAAATCTGAAATGTGCCGAAAGAATAGTGGAGAAAAGAACCACAATCATTATCTCAGGGAAAAAGGACGCCTTCTTGAACTTGTGCTTCACAAACATTTTCTTGAGTTTTTTGGCAAGCCAAAGAACAGCGAAGGAGGTGAGTCCCGTGATGAGCGTATTTCTGTGGTACCTGTGTGCGTAGTGGTAGACAAATTTAAGTTTTTCGTAGGCAGAGTGAACGTGTTCGTCTCTTGGGAGCGTGCTAAGAATGGTATCGAGCCCCAAGATGGCGATGATCGAGTTCATGATGATTGTCAATCCGATGGCGGTGATGAAACCTTTCAATAGAGACCCACAGAGAACGTTATCGATGAATCCGAATCTCAATAGACCAAATGCCAGGAGAATTGCTCCAGAACATGCTGTGAGAACCACGAGAATGTCAACAGGATCAACCCCATCAGTGTGCTTGACAACTTTTTCTATCTTTTGTCCGACAATCATTGAGATTGCCGCCTCGGGGCCCACAATCATTTGTGGAGAAGTTCCGAGCACTGTGTAGATCATAGGGGCAAAACTGAGACCCAAAAGCCCGCAAACTGGGGGGACATGAGCCACGGCAGAGGCAAAAGACATACTGAGAGGGATTTGGTAAGACGCCAACGAAAGACCAGCAACCAGATCATGGAAGAAGTACTCGACGTTGTACGAGGGAAGCCAGGAGAAACAAGGGAGGTAATATGGGACTCTTTGGGAGACTGAGACTGGCTCAGGAGAGGAGTTTTGGTGAGGCACCAAACGCGACGGAGTTCGATTCAATGGAGGAGGCTGCGGAGGGCCCGAACTGGCTGAAGGGTCCAAAGGTTGTTGTGACGAGTTTTGAGGTTGGTTGGTGTCAGTAGAGCCGAAGCAGGGAAACTTGCTGGTGTTGAGGTTGGTTGCGCTTGTTATTAGGGCAGATGGAGAGGGTCCAGAGAGGGCTATTTTGTGTTGTTTTGGAGCTTGCCGGAGAGGCGAACTCGACAGGTCTTCTCTGTGAGCGAGCGTTTCCTTGGTAGACGAGATGCTACCCCTGGAAGAGGCTCTTGAGGAGCTTGTTGCATCATCTCTATGAGTGAAGCTGCTGGACTTTACGTCCTGGTTCGGGTAGGATTGCTTCATAACCCGAGCGTGAGTGATGTGTGCATGAGAGGATCAGGGAAGGATGTTTGGAAAAAAAGAGAAAAGGGGGAAATTATTGGGGATGATGAGCTAACAAAAGGGGTGTGGATTGAGATTTGGGAAAACAATAGCAGTCAAAGTCACATCAGTTATTATTTATTTACTCGATTACTCGATCTCAGTTACTCAATCAGAACAAGAAAAATTAAAATCATCATGCTGACGTCAGCAGCAATGTGCCACAGCCCAGATAAGACAAGACAAGCCAGTTATCATAAAAGACAAGACGAGACAGCAAGACAGGACAAAGGAACGTGAAAAAAAGTTTATTGAACAAAAACTATTGTTAGCGAATGCTGATGTGAAGAGCTGGCCCAAAAGACCTTGCGTACCACGCCGCTTGTTATCGCGGGGGCGGCCTGATTGTTCAAGCCGGTGGCGCAACTCACAAAATGCACAGCAATGCAATACGTGGTGTGCTGTGCGCTGTTTGTTGCTGTGCCGGGATCGGTATTGAAGGAGGCCGCGTGCCGGCGTTCAGTCTCGGCCGATGGAGCGGGGCGGTAAGGATCCGCAGCGGAGGGGCAGGGAGTCGCGAAGAACCCCGTCGTAACGCTGGGGGGAGAAAAAGTTCAAACAGCCATCGCGAGCGTTCCTTTTTCCTCTCGACTGCGCCCCCCGATACGGGATTTTTGCTAGGGGGGCTCCCCTGGTATCCAGGAACTAGCGCAGTGCGGCTCCGCGCCGCGCCGCAGGCTGCGGGCTGCGTTACGGCAGAGTATGCTGCGTTACTACCGATTGCGCCCGTGCCCGTGCCCGCGCCCGCTCGCGTCCGCCGACTCCCCCGCGGCGGCCAAGTTTCTCCCCTTCCCCCGCGCCCCTGAAACAACAGATCAGATCCGCTATCAGCTGTGCGAACTTGGAGAGTGTCGGTTCAGTTTCGGTGTTACTCAACCTTAACAAGAGGAACACTATATCTTATTTTCCCTTTCTTTTCCCACCAGTCATGTGCTAGAGCTTTTCCAACTGACTTGTGACAACTGATCTCGCCCAAATCCTCATACCTGACTCTCTTCCTTAATAATCGGACGTTGCCATGTCGTTCCGGAAGAAGAGCTTCCTGGGATTATCCTCAAAGTTCGGCAGTGGTGCCAACAACGATTCCATGCCTTCGTGCTCGCAAGACGATCCTGCCAAGTCGCGTCCGCGGAAAGCTAGGTCAAATACGTCTCCAAGCATTCCCATCGTGAGGCCTGGCCAAAAAGCTCGGTCCAACTCCACTCCAAATGCAGTTTCGGATGCATACACAGATTACCTAACATTCATCGAACCGAATCCGGTCTACCCACCCGACTACTCCACATTAGCACCGGGCAAAGCCAAAGCTGTGTATCCAAACGTTATGGAAGGTCACGAAGCTTTGCCGAACTACATTCCCACGGTGTACAAGATCGCCCCTTTATCTCGCAAACTGGAGTGGATATCTCCTTATGAGCTTGCTCCCCAGAGACAATGGAAACCCATTATTTTGGAGCTCAACTCTACCCAGTTGAACGTCTACAACCGGGATTTGCCGTCGCAAAGTTCCGTGAGATCGAGATCGCGGTCAAGTTCGTTATCTCCCCAGTTCAACACTCTTTCTTTTGCCGATGGTGCAGCTGACAATGGGGCCTACAAGTCTGAGCTCACCACTACAGAAGACCTGCGCAATCATACACACTACAAGGATCAAAACCTGCTATCATCGGCGAATTTGGTGAGATCGTACTCGTTGCAGTACGCCAAGATCGGTATAGCTTCGGATTACAAGAAGAAAAAACATACTCTTCGAATGAGAGTGGAGACTGAGCAGTTTTTGCTTGAGTTCCCTTCTGTGGAGGCCATGATCGACTGGTATTGTTGCCTGACTTTGGGAATCGACAACTCGCTGGACCTCAATAGACGTGAAATGCCCAAGTATAGAACGGTTCCAAGACGCAGAAGAAGGCACAGAAACCACAACGAGGATTCGCTGCTGATTCGCAACTACAAAAAGTACCATTCTTTCGAGAACATTTTCCGCAGAAGAGCCAGCTCAGGTACAGAATTGTCTGGCTTGGTCTCCAAATGGAGGAACAAGATTGCCACGAGTCACCGGAGAGCCGGTTCAACGTCTGCGGTCTCCAATGAACCGTCCAGTTTGGGAAGCTCGATGTTGGACATCAGCGAAGTGAGTTTGGCAATGTCTCGGCATAGTATAGACACGGATGATCGTGGTTCCGTTGACGAACTGCAACTGGGGCCTCCGGTAGAGGATGACGACGATGATGAGGAGGAGGAAGAGGAGGAAGAAGAAGAAGAAGATGATGATGAAGAAGACATTATCGCTGGTGATGAAATGGCTTTCTCCGAAGAGGAGGAGGAGGAGGAGGAGGCTGAGGAGGAAGAAGAAGATGATGAAGAGGAAGAAGAAGAAAACGATGTTGATGACGTTATGGAAAACAGCCACCACCTTCGACCTTGCACCCTTCCGTCCCACCTGGCACAGCAAAACTCTGATTCCATCCAACCTGCCCACGAAAATAGCATTCCAATCACGACCACTCCCTCACCAAGTTTATCACAAGATGAGTCAAATCCATCGCATGTTCCAGCCTCGACACCCCCTACTTCTGCTCCTCCTTCAACTCTATCAATGCGCGTGACTCCTCCGAGACCCTCATCCTCTCTTTCGTTCGAATGGGGTCTCAAATGGAAACCTGACTACAGAATGCCAACAAGGCGCAAGATTTTGCGAGACTCAATTCGTTGTATGACTACATTGACAGCAAACGAAAGATGGTCAGGCCGTTTCTTGGTCCGAGATGCTCTGGAACCGGTAGCTACTGCAGCAGGCGCAAGTAGCACCAGACAGTCTTCATACCCGCAACAAAGTACAGCTTATAACTACTCGGGGCTTTTATCCTCATCGTTTACGTCGACTTCATACGTGAGCCGGCGCGATACCAGCTGTGGAGTGATCCGGAGAAACAATCGTCCGTTACAGGAGTTTGTGGTCAGTCCCTGCGGACTGATTCCTCGTATAAACGAGGGAAGTGACGTATAAGTATTCTATGAGACACGTTATTCATATCTGTACGAATTGAAGTTAAAAAGTATGACGACACGCGATGAAGATCGATCACATATAGGAGAGTATTTCAATTGCAAGCATCCCGATATCGGCGTCCAGTCACGTGATCTGCGGAACGTGCAAGATGCACATTGGCGAGTTGACAGATTCCATCTTCTTTCACGCTCCCTCTTTTTTTATTCCCGGGACCGCCGCACGTACATCCGGACAAATTCGGAATGACCCGGACAAGCCGTGATTCCCTCCCCGCGCGAGGTCCGGCCAATAAGAATGGCCTCGATGCAAATTCAGGCGGATCTGTCCGGCTGTCAAAACGCGTAGCGGGTCACTAATGTTGCCTCCTTCGGTCTTGGAAAACAGAAATTTGAGCGATCCAGCGCGGAGCAAATAAACGTGCCGGAATAGATGCTAGAGAAAACTCCAAGTCCCGCAATTTTCATTATTATTGATGAACAGTGCTGTCCAATAGATTATATTGATTTTGGTTGATTTCTTTTTGGCAAAGTGATTATTTGGCGGTTTTGTGAGTCATATAGAGTTGATAAGCGGATCACAACCCGTTATTCATTGCAAGGTTACCGATATATTTACAGTATTGGCAACTTTGAAATATACTAGCTCTCGCCATTTTTGATTCCACCAAAATGGTGTTTCGTACCTTTGCCAACCTTTCAAGACGTTCAGGGACAACCTGTATCAGAAGAAGAGCATCGAATGCCTCG
This sequence comes from Ogataea glucozyma, assembly GCA_003706155.2. Classification (NCBI taxonomy): domain Eukaryota; kingdom Fungi; phylum Ascomycota; class Pichiomycetes; order Pichiales; family Pichiaceae; genus Ogataea; species Ogataea glucozyma. The sequence continues at coordinate 28,218 of PPKO02000016.1, forward strand.
TCTTCGGCAGCTGTGGCCAAAGGATGCACAGCGAGATCATCAACAAATTATTCGCACCCATTTTTCAACCCCTCGTATGCCAAACCAGATGAGTTAGCAATCGTGGACGATGTTACTAGAGATGATTATGGAAACAAGACCAACAGCAACAGTTTTAACAACATCATCACACCGGCGCTCACAGTCACGCAGAATTACATAATCTTTGACTCTTCGGCCAACAATAAAGCCGAGGAAGAAACTCCTCGTATAGACAGCAAGATTTTGTTGAAGAAAGCTACGCATAAGGTCAATAAGAACGGGCATGTCAGCATTAGCATAGGACCATCACACAACGGACATACCACATTGAACATCAGACGATCCAGTTCAAGGAATGTGCGCACTTTGGTTCTCAACACCAATCATAGTGCTATCCAACAACAAGAGCAGCACAGAGCGTTGAGTACGAAAGCTGCTGCTCAAATTGCTTTGGAAGAAGTGGAAAACAGATTGTCTGATTTGAAATTGGAGAACGCGGCCGCCACGAAAATTGTGAAGTCGGCAGAGACCAAAGATGAGCCAGAATCAGCGCAAGTGATTATCGCAGAGGATTTGGATCCACTCACCCAGCAAGAGTCAATTGTCGACTCGTTATTGGCTGCAGGAAAAGCCAACGAAGTTCTGGCAGTTTACCTCAGACTCAGAGGTAATGATTTGATTCCTTCTGTGAAGCTGTACAACAAGATTTTGAAATCAATCCCATTGCGCTCTAATACTGGTGAATCCACCGAGGAAAAACTCACACATCTTTTGAACGTCTACTCAGATATGCTTTCAAACAACTTGAAGCCAGAGAATGCCACTTACGAGCTGGTGGTGGATCCACTGCTTACCGGTACTCAGAAGAGCTACGAAGCTGGGAATTTCAAAGACGGAATGGATTTCTTCAAAATCGCTTTGGAGCTGTTCCTGATCAGCCACAAGTCTCATGCCAACATCAAGTTTGCCGAATCTACCTACATCAACTTAGTGCGCTGCCTTGTCGAGTACCAGATGGTTTCTGCTCTTTCTCCAGCCCAACTGTATTCAATTTTGGGACAGCGACTAGAGTTTTCGGTGCCTCTGTACCTCGAGCTGATGAAATTTGCTAAAGTTTTCGGTGATTCGAAACTCATAGAGACGCTTTACGCAGAAATGAACAAAACCGTGGACAGCTCCCTGCTCAAACAGCACCAGTTTATGATCTATTCGACTCTGGTTGAATCTTTGAGTCATTGTGGAGAAGCTTCCAAGGCCTCGACATTCTTGGACAATGTGATTAATTCGATAGAGGAAAAGACTACTCAAGAAAACCAAATTGGCATTTCGAAGCTGCTATCCAGCTACTTGAAAGGGCAAGCTGCTGTGAGTCCTTATGATGCCTACGAAACTTTCGTCAGATTTAATTCCATTAGCTGGCTTCCAGACGTGTCTGTTGCCTGTATGGTGAATATCATGAAGCGGATGATGGACAACGGCGATCTGACTAATGCATTCAAAGTTTGGGATTTGATTGTGATCAGAAAAGACTTTGATGAGTCCATTCAAACGCTTGTTTTGGAGGACAATTACTCTTACTTATCCTCGTTCATAGACCACCTGACTGAAATGATCCTGGTCAGCGGTGACCGGTCTAATATTGTCAGAATCACGAGGGAGATTGTTTTGAAGGAGTCGCTGCTTCTATCAAACGAACAATTGCTGAAGTTGGTGTCCTATTTGAACACGAACGTCAATCAGTTGGAATTGTCAACCAGCCTAGTGATTGATCAAGGATACAAGAAAAACAAATTTAAGAAGGTGTCGCTCAACAACTATCTGTCGCTGCTTATCGACGCCCTGCGTCCGGAGCAGCTTTACAGTCTGTTCAACACCAAGTTCTTCAAGACAGCGGTTGAAGAGTACCGTTTGGTGAACGACAACATTTACGGCATGATTAGGATTTTCGACTTCCTCAAAAGAAGCAGTGACAAGTTTTACGCTCAATCCGCCAAGCTCAAGCTGAAAATGGACTATTACGTCAAAGTCCTTTTGTTTGAGTTTGATGATGCTGCTAATCACTATGTGAAGCTGCCTCAAGAGTTGAAGGAGTTCAAAAATACCCTATCGAGTATGGTGTAAAAGGAGGTTTTGCCTGCTCGCAAAAAAAAAAACTATTTATTTATTGACTGTTGTCTAACGGGGCTCAAGCAGGGGGAGCCATTGATGATACTTTGATGTCTGGGGCTTGTGTGCATGACCTTGTAGAGGTCTTCCTTTCCCTTAGTCTAAAGTATATACGTAAGGTTTATGATACAAATATGAAATGTTCAAAATTCGTCTACGACACAGCCGCATTTCTGAGGGTTATGAATCAGATTCCTAACGTCCACGTGACTTGACCAACTCCTTGCACCTTCTGGTTCACAGTCACAACTTTCCCAAAAAGAAACTGGCTTTCAGCAGACGGCAAAAAAATTTTCAGGTGGTCTAGGGGGGAATAATTTCGCGCGTTCGCACCGGGATCGCGTCCGAAACGGTCCCTCCACCGGGGGATTTTCGCGAGTGCCGCGCAACTCTCAGGCGCGGGTGTGGAAAAGTGAAAAATTATGAGCGAGAGTGCAGTGCGTACACAGGCTGGAATCTGAGTTGCAGTTTGGTTTATACTGTTAAGAAAAGTAAGCTTTGAGAATCTGCTAGTGTTTTGCTTGAACAACACAACGGTAAGAAGCGTCAGATTCAAGTACATCGAGATGGGTATGTGAGACATAGAGAATGAGGAGAGATGAAAACGAAGCACATGAGCAACAGCGAGCCAACTGGACCCACCAATACGAAGTTCACGACACATCAAGTTGAGATTGCCGTTGAAAGGGTGATTCGACTGTGACAACAACGATCAAGACACGTTTGAATATTTGATATCACTATTGATCCGGGACCAAACGTTGGGCTGAGCGAGACCAGTGTTAACGACAATCAATCAAATTCCACTGGAGAGTAATGGCACCATGTCGTTTTCTTCCTGTTTTCCCTCAATGAGTTCAAATTCGCTGAATCATTACTAACAACCACTTTAGTTAACGTTCCAAAGACCAGAAAGACCTACTGCAAGGGTAAGACCTGCAGAAAGCACACTCAACACAAGGTCACCCAATACAAGTCGGGTAAGGCTTCTCTCTACGCTCAAGGTAAGAGAAGATACGACCGTAAGCAATCCGGTTACGGTGGTCAAACCAAGCAAGTTTTCCACAAGAAGGCCAAGACCACCAAGAAGGTCGTTTTGAGACTTGAGTGTATCGTTTGCAAGACCAAGTTGCAACTCCCATTGAAGAGATGTAAGCACTTTGAACTTGGTGGAGACAAGAAGCAAAAGGGTCAAGCTTTGCAATTTTAGAGTCGCTCTCGCTACGAGAAATATTGAAATGTTCGTCATTTTGTTCTATACTTGGGTTGTCGCAGTGGTCGGGCCGGTCTTTGAAGATCGCGTGTTGGCGCTGTGACATTCCGACGGTGGTTTCTAATGTGTAAGTCTTTATCTTTGTGATTCATCTCAATCATGATTGTCTAATCAAAATACACTTCAGTTGATTGTAAGAGTTGACCTGGTTAAAACACCCAGTAGCCATCTGTTTCTTGAAAAAAACCTGTACACCAGGTTTCACATACTCCCATTCGTTCGGGGACTTTTCTTGAAACGGTTTTTTTTTTTCTTCGCTCTTTGTTTTTCTTCGGTGGCCCCTTTCTCTCAGAAGGAGGGAGTGTTTGAACTCGATCGTGTTTTGTTTTTATTTGCTTGCTGATCAACATTTTGTGACCAAACATTGCTTTGTGACTCGCATATTTCTGGAAAGTTATCAATCAGAACTCAAGAACGTCGATCCGATCATCGAAATACCGTGTTTTTGCTGACTTTTGCCTTTTCAAAGAAGTTTCTCAAGGCCATCCGATTTGCAGCTGATCAACGTCAGTGATTGCGCATTTTTGGCGTCATGTACTCCGCAAATCAAGATGCAGAGATGAACGACCAATACTCCAACGTTCCCCAACAACAGGGAATGTACAATGCTTACCAACAGCAACAGCAACAACAAATGCAATACAGACAAGCTGTCCCAAACTCTACATACAATCAACAGGTACTTTCGAGCTCTCCTCACGCGCAAGCGGCCCCAATTTACCAGAACGGGCTTCAAAACTCGTTACAAAGCGCAATTCCAACCATGCCACATCCTTCGCAAGTTCAATCGCAGCCGATCCAACCAGTTCAACCGATCCAACCGATCCAACCGATCCAGCCTATGCAATCTATGCAACAATCGCCTTTTCATCAGCAAGGATTCTACAGTTCTTCTCCTACGAGATCGCAGCTTAACGACTATCATGCACAGCCACCGTCGAGTCCTTCTAGAAGTATCCGATCCGTGAATTTGGCCCCAGTTTCGTCGAATTCGTCGCTGGTTTCTCCACAAAAACCGGTGATCAAACAGGGTCCGTATTCGAATCCGAGTGCCAATAACAGCAACTCAAATTTGTCATATAGGAGAAGTGTTCAACAGCAACAACACCAGCAAGCTCCACAACCTCAGCAACAGCAAGCTCAACAACAGCATTCAGCAGATTACGTCTACTTTGAGCGCCATCCAGAATGGTTTTCTAAGGCATCTCAAGACAAAGCTGCAGCCATCAAACTCAAGCTGGAACATCACTACAAGACTGCTATCGAGCAGGCCATTGAAAGAAACCAAAGAAGAATCAATTTTGAGCAAAGAATGGGCTCAGAAAGCTCTGGGGAAAGACGCAACAGAGAGCTGCAAGTGTTCGGCAAAAACGAGTCTCAGTTTTTGAGACTTCGTAGAACCAGACTGAGTCTCGAAGACTTTAACACCGTGAAGGTTATCGGTAAGGGTGCATTCGGAGAGGTCAGATTGGTTCAGAAAAGAGACACGGGTAAGATCTACGCTATGAAAACGCTTCTGAAGAGCGAGATGTACAAGAAGGACCAACTAGCACACGTCAAAGCAGAAAGAGATGTCTTGGCTGATGCCAACTCTCCTTGGGTAGTGTCGCTGTATTATTCATTCCAGGACCCGTTGTATCTGTACTTGATCATGGAGTTCTTACCTGGAGGGGATTTGATGACTATGCTCATCAAATGGCAGATTTTCACCGAAGATGTGACCAGGTTTTATATTTCTGAGTGTGTCTTGGCTATAGAAGCCATTCACAAGCTGGGATTCATTCACAGAGATATCAAACCTGACAATATTCTCATCGACATGAGGGGACACATCAAATTGTCTGATTTCGGTTTATCGACTGGTTTCCATAAAACACATGATTCAAATTACTACCGCAAACTGCTTGACCAAAACAACACCGGTGGGGTTGGGAATGGTCAACCAGGCGGCAGGAACTCTGTGTTGGTGGATCCGATTAATCTGACGATGTCCAACCGACAACAGATGCAAACATGGAGGAAATCCAGAAGATTGATGGCATATTCTACGGTGGGAACTCCCGACTATATCGCTCCAGAGATTTTTGTCAACCAGGGATATGGCCAAGGCTGCGATTGGTGGTCTTTGGGAGCTATTATGTTCGAGTGTCTCGTTGGATGGCCGCCATTCTGTTCTGAAACTCCGAAAGAGACTTACTGTAAGATCTTGAACTGGCGTGAGACTTTACAGTTTCCTGAAGACATTCATCTCAGCCCCGAGGCCGAGGATCTGATTTTGTGCTTGTTGACCGACGCAGATCACAGACTGGGACGCAACGGGGGTGCTGACGAGATCAAGGCTCATCCGTTTTTCCGTGGCGTTAACTGGGACGAGATCAGAAATGTGGAGGCTCCGTTCATTCCCAAATTGAGATCAATCACCGATACCAGATTCTTCCCAACGGATGAGCTGGAAAACGTTCCTGATTCTCCTGCTTTGGCCCAGGCGGCCAAGGAGAGGGAGCAGATGAAGGGCGGTGCTCTTGGTGGAACAGACACCAAGGAGGACTTGCCGTTTATTGGGTACACATTTAGTAGATTTGAGTATCTGACTCGGAAGAATGCTCTCTAGACACGATGAGCGAAGCGAGTGATGAACGGGGAAATAGTGTGCTTCTCAAAATACAAACTCTATAATATTTCCTTTCTTATTAGCCATCAAGTTTTCTTGAATACCTGTAGCACACACTCAATGAAACTTCATCCTTTCAAAATGCCCTCGAATGGGTTGTGGTATATTTCTTGGCAAACCTATCATGCAAGAACAGCCCTTATGGCCAAGTTGGTAAGGCGCCACACTAGTAATGTGGAGATCCTCAGTTCAAATCTGAGTGAGGGCATCATTTTTTTTATGTCTTCTATCTTCTATTTTCAGTGCTCGCAACCACTTATTTTTCAATCAGAGGCGACTTCAAAAACAGAACCACAAAAGGTATCTTGTTTATATAACTCTCAATACTTCGCTCCATCTCCAACCGTTTTGAAATAGACTTCACTCTGTTGAACCAAGGGATATTGCATCTCTGTTGACCAGATAATCAATTCTTGAAATGTCGGGTAAGTCCACTTGACTACATTCCGGTCTTGCTAGTTCTATTCCCACTGATACATGGCATCATCGGAACCACTCAGCTCCAAGTACTAACGTCTTCCTTCTTGCAGCCGCCAACGGAAACCTCAAGGAGCCGCTTACTGCTGAGGAAAAGCAGTTTTATGGCCAAATTTTCAAGACTTTGGACCCGAAACGGGTCGGGTCGATTTCCGGAGCAGCAGCCAAGCCTTTGCTACAGGCTTCCAATCTCCCAGCACCATTGCTGGGCGAGATCTGGAGCATCGCTGATCCTGGCAACACTGGTTCTCTGGATCAGTTTGGATTTTGCGTTGCGATGAGATTGATTGGCCACTTGCAATCTGGAGCCTCGCTCAACCCGGAATTGGCTCATAAGGTGTCTCCTCAATTGGCCAAATTCGCCTCTATTTCCATGACTCCGACCATCACGGGTAACGTCACGGGATCGACCCCCACACCACTCATAGGGACCGGTACGGGCTCGAGAGTCTCGTCGACGACCTCCACCGACTCGCAGCAGCTCGTGGTGCCAGTTCTGTCTCCTCAACAGGCTGCTAGTTTTGGAGCCATGTTTGACAAGTCTGCCCAAGGCGGTATTCTGCCTGGGTTGCAAGCCAGAGACATTTTCTTGAAGGCCAGACTCCCTACACAGACTCTTGAGAGAATTTGGAATCTCGCTGACCAGGACCAGGCCGGTCACTTGACCAGGCCTCAGTTCATTGTCGCCATGCATTTGGTGCAGAGTTTTCTCAATGGGTCTATGACGATCCTTCCGACGGTGATTCCGGAACAGATTTGGGCGGTGGCAAAGAAGCAGAGCCAACAGCAATCTCCGCAAGCCCATGTTCCTCCTCAGGTTCCTCCACATCATCACACGGGTTCTCAATCAACCTCCCCAAATCCTCAGATCCCCAGCCAACTCTCTGGAGGCTCATTCTCGTCTGCTCCCACGAATCTTAACACCTGGGTGATGTCTGCGCAGCAAAAACAGCAGTACGGAGCTGTATTTGATAATTTGGATAAGGCAAAGCGTGGGGCTATAAGTGGGAACGAGGTTGCACAGTTCCTGATGACCTCGAAGCTCCCAAACGACACCTTAGCATCCATCTGGGAGCTCGCTAATTTGGATGGCTCGGATTTCTTCAACAAACAAGAGTTTTCTATTGCGATGTACTTGGTCCAGAAAAAACTGGCTGGATTTGAGCTTCCTGGAGAAACTCCAGCTACGTTGATACAGAGCAGCTCAATCGTTGAAGGTCAATTTTCCCCTACAAAAAGTCAATTTTCTCCGACTCAAACTCAGTTCTCTGCCAACTCTGTTGCTCCTCCTGCTCCTTCTGCTCCTCCTGCTCCTCCTGCTCCAGCGAAAGCAGCATCCCATTTGGACGACTTGATGGACATTTTCGGCTCTGCTCCGCCTGCGCCGACCCATTCAGATCATTCTAAGCCTCCTGTTCCACCAACGCCAGCCTCAAGATCCTCGTTGACGACTCACACGCCAGCGGCGTTCGTGCCGAGCTCCAGTTTTGGCAGACAGCTCCAAAGTCAACAAGAGGCAGAAGAAGAGTCTTCTGATGATGATGAAGGGCCAGAGGATTTAGACAAAAAACCAGCCAAGAGCGTTCCTCCAGCAATTCCAGGAAGATCGCAGAAGCCGCATTTCGACGTTGAACAGTCTATTCCCCAGCCTCAGCGTGCTTCCTCGAACTACGACGCTTTGAAGTCGATAAACGCTCAAACTACAAGCTCAAGGTCTCCTTCTGTGCAACAGACTTCTTCATTTAGCACTCAGAGAACTGGATCTCAAATGGCAGCTCAAATTGGATCTCATCAAACAGGATCTGGCTTCTCTGATGACCTTTCAAATCAATTTTCTCAGGGTTTCTCGAGCCAGCCTACTGGAGGTTTTTCAAGTCAACAAACGGGTCAACAAACTGGCCAGCATTCTGTTTCGTCTCCTGTTCCGTCCACTTCTTCCCTTGACAGAGAAGTGTCTAACAAACTCTCGCAAGCGACAGTGGACATTGCAAATTTCTCCAACCAAATCAACTCCCTCACCGTTCAAACAACAAATGTCAATTCTAAAAGAGACAAAGCCCAAAAGGAACTAGCCCGTATCATGAAAGTGAAGGAAGGAATTGAGGCGAAACTTGCTCAACTGAGAACTCTGTACGAGAGAGAAGTTCAACAGGTGACGGAAGTTGAGGACGTTTTGATCAAGTCTAAAAGCGAGACCGAAAAGCTGAGACAGGAGATCTCTTTGGCTGAGGCCACGTACCATTCCGAACAGGCCAAGTTACAGAAGCTGCAATTGGAATTTGAGGAGTCGCAGAAAGAAAACCAGACAATGAAAGAGAGATTGGGTGTTTTAAATGCTCAGTCGATCGATTTGAAGCAGCAAATTGAGGAAGTTGGCAGTAAATTGAAGCAATCGCAAAATCTGTATGAGGTGACGAAACAGCAGGTTTTGGCTCAGGAAGGGGCCAACAACGAGCTGAAAGCCACAATTGCATCGATATTGAAGAGTATCAGTGACATTGATTTGAAGCATTCCAATTTGGTGAGCAGATCGAACGATTTGGAAGATGAGAATATTGATCTGCATGAGAAACACGGAGACTACAGTGCTCAACTTGCTGAGAAGAACCTGAATTTCAGTGCAGCTTTGGCTGGAGGGGCAGCATTGGGCGGGGCCGCTGCTCTTGGAGGGGCCGCTCTTCTTACCAAAGAAGAAGAGAATTATGCTTCCAGGGACATTTCCGCTACTACTGAGGCAGATGAAGTTCCTACCGCCTCTTTGGACGATTTTGACGAGCGTGGATTCCCAATTCCAAGTGCCCAGGAACTGAAGAGAGAAACCGCTGAGTCCACATCCAATACGACGAGCGGTTTTGACTCTGCCAACAAGCTTGGATCGGGTTCTGCGACCTCGCAAACTTCGGATATCTACGACGGAACGCAATCGCAGCAGCAGTTCTCGCTGCCCTTTGGCATCCCTCACTCCGAGACATCTTCGATTCAAAACAATCCTTCTCAGTCTGTCAGAGGAGACTTTGACGTTCCTGACTCGCCGACGTCGACCATTGAGGAGGAATCCGCTGCTCCTCCTCCAGATCAGATGCTTCAAGAGGAGGTTCGCGAGCACTCATCCTCAAATGAGAACGGCGAGTCTTTTGAGATGGTGAACCACGATGATGCGAAGGACACAGCTGGTAACAGCGAGCGTAGTTCTGGCAGAGCCGTGATGCCAGGAAGTCTCCCAGGGGAGTTTGATGACTACAATAAGGAGGAATCATTGAGTGAGCCTGCCAGAGAGGAGCCAAAGGAAGAACCAACGGAGGAATTGGATTCACAAGAACAATCTAAAGAGGTGGAGCAAAAAGAAGAGCAAGCTAAGCTTGAAGAGCCAGTGGCCGTGAAAGACTCTGTCGACTCAGAATCCGACGACGAGCTTTACTCTCCTCCAGCCCAACCAGTGGCAACTGAAGAGCCAGCTGGGGAAATCCCATCTGCTCCGGCCACGTTGGAAAGCTCTTCATCATCCTCGTTCGATCGCCAGGACGTGAGGAACAAGTACGCGGGAATCTCCAAGTCGATCAACTCCGAGTTCCCGCCGATCCAACAGCTGGAGCCGGCACATGAGACCGATTCGAGCAGTTCAGACGAAGATGAGTTTCATGACAGCATCTCGTCACCAATGAACACAGGTAGGGAGGTCCCTTCGAACAACGCTGCCACCTCTTCTCCTTCAAAGCCACATTTCAATCCGTTTTCGGTCTCTGGCCTGACGCCAGCAAATGTGACGAACGCCGACGAGTTTGACGATGCAGACAAGAGCAGTCAGCCCCCAGCTGCGGGAGGTCTTTTTGACGATTTGGGACTCGAGGAGGCTCCTGCGGAGAACTCATTTGAGAATTCTGAATTTGACACCTACGACCAGTTTGGAGCCAATGCTCCTGGGTTCTCATTCTCGGAGCCTGGCGAAACTGCCACAGCCACCAACGCGGGCTCCGACGACTGGGAGCAGGTGTTTGCCGGATTTGGCAACGATCCAAACTTGCAACAGGCACCAAACGTGAATCAATTCGAGAGCCCCCCGGTGTACTCTTTCCACGATGCTCCTGCTGCCAACAGCCCATCAGAGACTCAAAAGGTTCCGGTGGAGGACTCGACGTCTCGCAGCCAGAGCCAACAGCTGGCCATCGAGGAGCTGAAGGGAATGGGGTTTGAGGAAGATATGGTTATTGATGCTTTACAGAGAAACAACTGGCAGCTGGATTTGGCTACAAATTTCCTTTTAGACTTGGCCTGAACAGGGTAATTCGACTATTCGAAATATGATGTTTTCAATTGTTATTACGAGCTATGGCGTAGTAGTCACTAGTTGAGTCCCACGACTCTTCCCTCGTACAATCTGTAGAGCTTCTCTTTCTTCAAGTAGTATTCTTGTCTCTGTGCTGCGTACTCAGACACAAACTTGCTCAATCTTGCCTCCTGGACCTGTTCTGTAGCGCTGAGCAGATCGTGGACTAGCGAACTGCAAATCTGGTCCTGGACGTGTATGTCTGTTTCCATTGATTTCGCTATAGCGTCAGTCGAGTATTTACTCAGCAAATGGTACATTTCTACCTGGAGCCGGTCAAATTCAACCAGCTGCTCGTGAAACTTGGCTAATTGCTCGCTTATCATCTCTGTGTGGGGTGAGACGTCGCTCGTGAGTTTTTCGAGCAGCAACGCCGCAAACTCTTGCTGCTTTCGGACCTTAGCAGATATCTCTTTGGACAGGTCAGGAAGCTCATCGAGCTTGTGCAAGTAGCTTCGCAAAAGCCCCGGATTCTCTAGAAACTCACGCAGCTTTCCCGTACTAAACTCAGAAAGATATTGGGGCACGTCAAGGGGCATTTCGAGGTAGGTTGCAGCGATATCGGCGGGAATCAACGGGTACTCGAGCTTATCGTAATCTATGACATTTGGATCCGGATTGGGTTTTGAGGGACTTGGGGCCGACGAGGGTTCGCGATCCAACGGTTTGGGTGGCAATGATGGTGCGGACATGTAACGGTGACAAAGTGGAGAATACTTTGCAAAATCGGGAACAAGCCGGGACGTCAGGTTCAGCAGTAAAATTAATAATAGTGAGGTTGATAAATTTGAGAAATTAATTTCTCTGATAATTTAATATCCGAAAAAATCAACTCACATTTTCCAGAAGTTGATTTTCTATCGATTTTTGGTTAGCTCATGATTTCTAAATACACCTGGGTTTGCATTGTTTTGCTCGGATTTGCGTTCACTTTTCTTAATAGTGCCCCCGAAACTGGAAAAATGGCTTCTACACAGCTTTCAGTGATCAAAAAGGCCGCTCCAATCGTTCCTACTGCCGCCATGATCATGGTGCATGGTCTTGGAGACACTGGACACGGTTGGACTTTCCTGCCTGAAATGCTGCACCAAAAAGATCAATTCAAACACATCAACTTCTACCTCCCAACGGCAGAGGTTAGACCGGTCACTGTGAGTGGTGGCAGCATGACCTCCTGGTTCGACATTGCCAGATTCGGCGACCCTAACAACACTGTCGATTCTGCCGGGTTCTGGCGCAGTTGCGATCAAATAAAGCAGTTGATACAGAAGGAGATTGATAACGGCATTCCTGCAAACAGAATCATTGTTGGTGGGTTTTCGCAAGGAGCAGCATTGAGTCTTGGAGTGGCTGCCACACTCGATAAAAAACTCGCTGGAGTGCTGTCTCTCTCTGGATTTGTGCCGGTCAAGGCCACTATCAAAGACCTCGTTGTCGATGCCAACAAGAAAACTCGCATTTTCCATGGTCATGGAACCAGTGACGAGATCATCGGCTTTGAGTTCGCCAAAGAAACTCGTGACGTCTACAAATCTCTTGGATTTGAAAATTACGAGTTCCACGAATACAGAGGAATGGGACACAATGTGAGTCCCGAGGAATTGAGTGAGATTGCCCAGTTTATACAGAAAACGCTGCCACAGTAAGGATCCCATGTCATTCTTGCTTTAGCTTGTCTAGATCATCGTTGTACTCTCGTTCCGCCTCGAGAATCTTGGCAAGCTGTTTCTCGACGTCAACAGCCCATAGAGCAGCTCCAGTCTGGTTCGTGAAGAAAAAGTAAATGTTGAGAATGGGGATTTGTTCTAGACAGAGCGAAATGAGCCCGTACGTGAAATAAAGGTGTCTTTTCTTTCGCCATAGATAGTATTTTTGGGCATTGTTGTAACCTTTGAGCACGAAGTAACGCCCATGCTGGCCATATCCAGCTCTGGAAGACCGGAACAGGATCACTATAGCCGGTCCTAGAATCGGGATCATGCTTAACATCAAAAAAAAGAGTTCTCGAGCTATGAACCTTTCAGGCGCCGAAATCCGTTTGAGATTCCTGTAGCATCGTCCTAACAAGGTCTCACCTGCATAACCGTACAGAGTGTTTCCAAGGATCCCTTTGGGAAGGCTGTTGTATCCGATATTCAGTTCCCTGTCGATCACGTAGTCAAAAGTGAGGCTCAGTGGTTTTGGCAAAAGCAAAGTTGTATTGATGAGATTGATGATGAATGTCACCACCTGGAACGTTGTAGGCCCAACAAAAGAAACGAGACCTCCCGTTAGAAACAGCGAGGTGAAGTAGAAGCCTAGGGCCGAGCCGTACATGAGCAGCGAGACCAGCATGAGCGGCAGAATGTTCATTTTGAAAAATCTCCAGCATTCCACGTGGACCGTGAAGTACCAGAAGCCCTAGTTGTTTGGGAAGTGTGAGTAAGAATACATGAAGAAGCTAGGCTTGGTTGACTCACTTTGAACGGGTAGATGGCTGTATACCAGATGGACATATAGAAGGGGGGGAATTAAGTTGAAAAAGATGATGGGTATGAAAAGAGTATCTTGATGAAGTAGGCCAATTGGGTCGGGTATCTTGTTGTTGAATCAATTGGATGATTCAAATTTGGAACAGTGTGTTTCTGCTCAAATAACCTTTCCTTTTATCCCCTCCACAACCGCCCTCTTTATCTATCAAATCTTTGAATCCCCCTTTTTCCTCCCCCCCAATTTTCCCATTGGAACATCCGTACACCACAATCTTTTTTTCTGTCTCCAGATTTCCCATGCCTAGATGATGATTTGTACAAGACAAACAACGCAAAAAGCCCAATTAACAGACCGTTTTCAGCCATACACTGCACACACAGGCACAATTGCAATCAATTTGCATGTCGGGCGCACAATCGAAGGGCACGAACTTCCTCAGATCGATGTCACCGCTGCCGCTGCTGCATGGGCGCAGTTCGGGCTCGCAACAGCCAACTAAACAGCTCAGTTCTAAGGAGAAGAAATATGTGTCCAATGTTGAGAAAGCACTGGCAGCTTTTGACGCCGTCGAAGAGTGGGCCGACTACATTTCTTATCTGGGAAAGCTGCAGAAAGCGTTGCAGTCGAATCCGGACCCCGAGGCCAACAAATGGATTCCTCTCCCTTTTGAAATCTCCAAAACGCTTTCCAAATGTCTCTCTTCAAAGTTGCCCAGTGGAGTCCACAGAAAAGCTCTCGAAGTGTATTCTCGCATCTTTGAGCTTTTGGGACCGGAAAATACCAGCTCGAGCATCTCTACGTGGTTACCGGGCCTGCTGCCGCTGATGTCTTACGCAAGTATCAGTGTTAAGCCTCAGCTTATAGAGCTGTTTCACACTCACCTGGTGACGTTGGATACCGCCATTTTGCGAGTTATTTTCAAGTCTGTGTTGCTCAGCTTGTTGCCAGCGCTCGACGATACCACTTCCGAGTCGTTTGACTCGGTGATTGACCTGATCGAGGTTCTCAAGAGTCACTTGCAAAACAGCTCGCATTTCTGGCAGTGTCTGTTTCTGTGCATTATCACGTCCCCAGATAAACGTCCAGGTGCCATGGAGTGGTGTATTAAGAAGCTACCTTCGTTCGTGCCTGTCCGGGAGCCGTCAGAGGGCAATTCAGAGAGAGAGAAGGTTTTGAGCTCGCTTTCTGAAGAAGCCAAGGCTTGTATAACTCCTGATCCGGGACTTTTGGTGAAGGCATTCACTGAGTCTCTCAAAGATGAAAATTTGTTTGTTCAAAGAGGCTTTTTCGACCTTTTGATTTCGAAACTGCAGCTCAAGTCGGACATCCTTCAACTTCTGGTTTCTATCGAGGATAGACAGTTGTTGATTCTGAGTGCGGCAGGCACAGTTCTTCGTCGTGATATGTCCTTGAACAGGAGGCTATGGGGCTGGCTTTTGGGCCCCGAGATCCCCGACACGGCGACGGTCTCGACACCGACGAAATCAGACAGCGCCGCCGAGGTCGTGGACGTGATTCCTGCACAACTTCGTGCTAAATACTTCAAAGACTACGGTCTTGAATGTTTCACGAACGCACTCTTTTCTTTGATCAACGGGACCTCCAACGCTAAACCCATTCACTTGCAACGGATCGAAGCGTGCAAAATTGCAGTGGCAGTGATGGATAAGTGGGAGATTGGACAACTGATTGTGCCCAAAATTCTCATTCCGGTCATAAAGTGCACCAAAGAGACTCTGGACAATGAGTCTGCCGAGAGATTTGATGAGCTGATACGTAATGCAAGCGCCTTCTTTGATAGCGTCGAGACGTTGAACATTTGGTCGGATGTGCTCAAGCTTGTCCAGAGCAAGGACATCGAGCTGATCCTATTCATTCTCAAGTATTTCCGCGTGGAAGAGGAGGATATGGTTGTGACACACGTCCCGTTGATTCTTTTGGCGGTCTTGTCGACGTACAATGGCGACGAGAGTTGGATCGACTTGATCGAGGCGTTGCTGAATCTCATTCCTCAGAGGGCGTTCTTGCCGATCGAACACGCGAACGCTCAATACACCAGTGTCGAACGTCTCATTACTACTTTCGACAGCTTCAAGGAGGAAGTGATGCTGCAGTTGTCCGAATTCTACAACATTGATGAGATCCCTGGTCAAAACAACGTCACAACTGACAAGTTTGAGACAAAACCGTACAGCACAGCTGACATGAGCGCTATAATTTTGAGTCTTGTGACGTATATCACTTCACAGAACTTGGAACAGAGAAAAGCAACTTCATTTTTCCGTTTTTGTGAGCTTTTGGAAGAACTTTTGGGCAAAATCCCCAAGGGAGAGGTTGGATGGACCGATCAAACCATAATAAAGGCCATTGAAAGATACGACCCCATTCATTTCGAAGAAAGCGACGTGCCAATAGCCTTTGGAATTTCACTGTCGTTCCGCTTTCTGGCAAAACAGACTTCAGGCATGAATCTGTTGAAGCTCCTGAAGACCGTCATGAATCTTTTGTGGAATTGCCTGGTTCATCCGAGCGGGAAATACCAGGTGGAGACGGTTAAAATGATCTGGGATTTGGAAATAAGCATCGACGCGCATTACATCGAGGCAGCTTTGGCGTCTTTGTTTTTGCAGTCAGACCAGATGACAAGAATAAGAGCTTTCAACGGCCTCTGGACACACACAGTTTCGTTCAACGAGTCGGACAGTATATTAGTTCGTCCGTTGCAGCTGCTCTTGGACGACTTGAAGAGCGACAACGAGGTTGACGCGCTGATTGTGTCGAAATGGATCAAATCAACACTGAGCTCAAGCTCGATAAACAAGATCTTCAAGATTTGCTGTTCTGGGCTTCTGTTGAAGAACAAGTTTGTGCAGAAAGGGGTGTTTGGCAACGAGGATGACGAAGATTTTGCGCTTTTTGCGTACCAGTTACAGACGATTGTAAACTTGCTAGATGTTGACACGAACCTTTTGGTGCCTGTTTTCAAAACAGAACTTTGTGTCATGGACAACGATGCCGAGATCAGCATCATCAACGCAAATCATTGGAGCGTCTCGACGTACAAGTCGCTGCTTGTGACCGTGATTCGACGGTTCCTGTCCATCGAGACGAACCACGAGATGTCCAAGGAGGAGTTCAAGAACTATTCTGCGTGTGTCAAGATCTCTTTGAACCTTCTAGAGGTGCTGATAGACGGTTCTGAGAGCGATTTCTCGGACATTGTGATGCTTTTGACCAGGTTGTGCAAGAAGGTGAGCCCCAATGATAAAGAGGGTGTCTCGTTCACGTTCTACGTCAAGACCATTGCCAAACTGATGAAGATTGCGAGCCAAAAACATCTTGTCGTGCCGTTGTTTGAACTGCCAACAGATGGCAAACCGTCTAAGTACGTCGAAGTGGTCTCCGACAGCGTCTTAAGATCGCACAATCCGCTTGTTTTGAGTCTGTGGATCGACCTGATTTCTCAGACCTCAATCTACTACCCTGAACTAATCTTCCGCAGTGTTTTCGATCTGACCCAATGTATCTGCCAGAAAATTGAAAGCCTCTTCTCATACCATACTGCATACATCACCGGCAACGACAATGCCGATTCGCAGGTGATGCTGACCGATTTGGACGATTCGATTACTGTTCTGATCAACGGCCTGCAAGACTTGCTCAATAACTCGCACAAGTACCTCGACTACTCGACTTCTGGCAGCTTCTCGAACCTGGGGGGCAGCATGAACGGCAAAGAGTCAAGTTTCTTTGGATCTGTGATGCAGGGAGTGTTCCAAGTTGAAGCTCCTGACGAAAGGAGCGAAGAGCATCAGCGCCGTGTTCTCATCCTCAAGTCCTTGAAAGCGGCAGCCACGACTTGCTACAACGTGTGGTTGTGGTCTGACGAAAACTCGAAAGTAAAGACCAAGACGGTCTCACTCACTCCGTCGTCTCCTTTGGCGAGCCGCATGAATTCTACTGTCAGACAGACGTCGCTTTCGAGCATCAGCAAGACGATCGACGAAGATAAACCCCATTTTCTGAGCTTCACAAAGACTATCACTTACAATGCTTCGAAGCTGAAGTTCCGTTCCAAAAGGATTTTGGAGAGTATTTATGCTCTGGAGTCCCTGGAGACTCTAGAGACTTTGATCAGTCACAAACGGAGCCAAAGTCCACCCGACAAAGCGTATGCCATGTTCAAGCTAATCCACATGTTTGATGGTGCCAAATCGCAAAAAGTCTTGCCGCTGCTGATCAACTCTCTGGTCTCGAGAGTCAATGTTGTCTCCGTCGAGGCCAACAAGAGATCCTCGCTCATCACGTCTCTTTCAGACAGAGAAATTTCTTCGTTCCTGGCCGAGTACATGGAGAGTTTGAGCAACGATTCTGTCGAAGACATATGGCCTCAGCTGACGGCTTTTTGGAAAGACATCCAGACCAACTACACAGCGTACAAGGCTCTCTTCTCGGATTTGCTCAAGTTCACAACCATTGTCGGTGTGAAGGTGTTCCAGATTAGTTTTGGCGAGCAGCGTAAAGTCAGAAAGGAGATGATTGATGCGTTTACCAGAATTCTGGGCTTTTCGACCAACCTGAAGACGACCTTGCACGATGAGACCTCTCTTTCTGCAATTTTGAATCCGCTGAACATCCTTCCTGGGTCAGAAGTGGGTTCCTCCGATGCTTTAACCGCTGCCAATAACAACTCATCAGCTACAGCAGAAGTCTCGACCAGCATGCAAGCGTCTGGCACCCAGAGCAAGACCATCTCGAGTCTACCGCCTTCTGTGGATACGAGAGAACT
Source organism: Ogataea glucozyma (assembly GCA_003706155.2). Taxonomy (NCBI): domain Eukaryota; kingdom Fungi; phylum Ascomycota; class Pichiomycetes; order Pichiales; family Pichiaceae; genus Ogataea; species Ogataea glucozyma. The sequence continues at coordinate 46,411 of PPKO02000016.1, forward strand.
GTCTCCCGTGAAAGATTCCAACCAGATGGAGAAAGAGCTCGCCAAGGAGGAGCTGTGCCAGGCTCTGAGTTTTGTCATTCCACGAATCCAGTTGATTGTTCAAGAGACGGATAAAGTGACCAGTTGCCTCACGACTGTCATCACAAATGCTGTCATCCCTCTCACCAAATCGAAAACCTTGAGCAACTCACCCAGCTACGTTCTGGAGCTGTTCAAAGCGGTCGCAGAGTGCCCACAGTCGGCCAAGCTCAAACTGTGGAAGACTTTGTGTTTCGAGCTGCTGACGGACGCCAAGTTCTTTGACTACGAGCTGAATCCCCAATGGAATAGCGTCTTTTTGAGCTGGGTGAACGAGGACAAAGAGAGGCTGGACGACTTGATTGCCAAGCTGCTGCCGTACAACGGAACTTCAACCCTGTTCAGCTGGAACGACTCTGAGATTTCGACGCGGACACTGAACATCAAGAGAGTCGCGTATCTGCTTTTGATCTCTCCCAAGGATTCCTTCTTGAACTACTTTAGCAGTCTCCAGATCAGAGTCGAAGACATGCTCAAAAACTCGTCAAATCAGTCGTTGAAGTCTTATGTTTTCCTGCTGATAAGAGTACTCATTTTCAAGTTTTCTGAAACTCATCTCTCGACTTTGTGGCCGACTATCTACACCGAGCTGCAAGTGGTCTTTCAGGAGATATACACGCAGCTGTATGATGCCAAGTCCGACATTGGGGGTGGCTCCACGAGCGAGTTTGGACTCGATAATGCGTTGGTTCTAGAGGCGGCCAAATTGCTGGACGTTTCTCTTCTTTTGAAGCTCGAAGAATTCCAGCTTTGCGAGTGGCTGTTCATCTCCGACACCCCCGATGCCGTCAACCGCGACGCGAGCGTTCCTGTCTTATCTCTGATTGATAAGATCAGCGAACTCAAAATAATGGAGCTTGAAAAGCAGGAAGCTGGGGGTCTCGCTGACAATGAACGCTTCAAGAAACCGCTGCTCCTTGGATGCACCAAGATCAACTCCATCTTGGATCTTCGTGAATTCTTTGGGAAACTATCACTTCACAGCTACCAAAATGACTACAATCTCAGAGAGATAGTGGTAGACTCTGTGGAGCAGGACTTGTTCGAGGATCTCTTCTAAGCAGTATAATTCAAGTCGTTATGGTCATATATTTCTATCTAGTATACACTGACTACTCTGTACTCACTTCTGCTTGTGGAACCGGTACACCGACAAAACCTCCCAGCCAGCTTTCCTCTCGATCACCTGCGTGACGGCGAAGTTTTCGTGGTGTTGCAGAAACCTAGCTACCACCTGCGCCGGTTTGTTACGGGCACAAAAGAGCACATATGCCTCGCCCTGCACAGCCAGAATTTCGTCCAAGTTGTCCAAAAGCTCAGTCGTCACGTCCATCCCTTCGGGACCGCCTTCCAGCGCGATATCGACCCACGTATCCTGGTTTTCGTCCTGCCCAGGCGGCCGGGGAACTGTTTCAGAGGGCACATACGGCGGATTGAACACGAGGATGTCGACCTGATTCATTCTGAGGCCTGAAGCTAGGTTGCAGCGCACAGAGTCGAGGTTGTACGGAGAGGCGTTGGCGGCGTTGGTCTGCAGAACGGTTCTGCAGCTGTACGGATTGATATCTGTCGCAATGTAGAGAGCGTCGGGAAGCACGTTTTGGTTGATAAAAGTGATCACTACCCCTGATCCCGTGCCAACTTCCACCACTAGTGGAGTTTTGTGTGCGAAATTCTTGGACTCCAGGTGCGGTTTGAGCTCCTCAAAAAGGTCTAGCAGTAGAAACGAGTCTTCAGCCGGCTCATAGACCCGCTCATAGTCGGCCGTCACAGTAGGAGTGGGGAGCATGTTGAGATAGACTAGAATGCTAAAAAGTGAGGAAGTGATAACTGAAATTATTTCTCAATTTTTTTCACTTCAACAGTTTTCATTTAGGTTCAAGTTCAATCAGTACTTGGAGAAACAGACAGCGGAATCTCCAAGTTAGACGAATCATACAAACAAACACGCAAAATGGTGGAAATCAAAGTCAGGGTAAGTGGATCTGTGTGACTTACAATGTAGGCACAAATACTGACAATGATGGTGCGCAGAGTTTGACGGGCAGAATGGTGAGTAGAGACAAAGGAAACTACGCAAGTACAGTCCAACTAACCCCCTCCCCTCTATAGATCAGAATTGATGTCGACCTATCCGATAAAGTGAGTTTTTGACGGCAAGATACTACATGGGAATCATACTAACACGACGCAGGTGATCAATTTGAAGGAGACTATTGAGGTGAAGGAAGGCATTCCTCCACACCAGCAGAAGTTTTTGTTTTCGGGCAAGCAATTGTAAGTGTGAATTTCCAACATGTGCTCGCATAGTCACATACTAACGCATATCTCACAGAGATGACGACAAGACGCTGGAAGAGTGCGGAGTCGTGGCCGGTTCCGACTTGCACCTGGTGCTATCCTTGAGAGGAGGATGTGGTTTGTGAAAGTGGCGATTACGTAATGTACTACGTAACAATAGGGTTTTTTTCTCCCTTTTGGTAAGAAGGATAGCGGCGGTGAAGGGCGCTCACGGGCGTGCAATTGTGTTACAAATGAGGGCTTTTGAAGGGACTCATAGTCTTTGTCGTTGCATTCTTGCTTTGCTGGACTGTTGCTCGTTTGAACGCTGCTCTCCTATTCTTCCACTTGTGTTTCCGCGCATTTTGGCAGGGTAAATTTTTGGTGTAGTTTTTCTAACTTTTTTTTCTCTTAACAAGGAAGACAAAAACAAGTGTGGATAATAACATTGAATAAGCGGCCGTTTTTCCTCAGTCAACAACGTCTGATTCGTCGTATTTCGTCGCTAAACTTGGCTTTCAATGTCGGGATTCACATTTGGTTCCAAGCCTGCTGCCCCGGCTGGCGGGGGATTCTCATTCGGCGGTGGTTCCAACAACACTGGTACAACATCAGGTCTTTCTTTTGGGTCCAATAACTCACAAGCCGGTGGCACTGGCTTTTCTTTCGGAGCCAAACCTGCCACAACTGGAACGGCTGGTGCTACAGGGACTGCAACAGGCGGTTTGGGAAGCGGATTCTCGTTTGGATCGAAACCAGCTGCAACAGGTGCTACGACAGGCACAACAGGTACAGGGTTTTCATTTGGTGCTAGCAACAACAATAACACCACCAGCAGTTCTGGAACTGGCTCTCTGGGGCCTTCATTTGGCAACACGCAGTCTGGAGGTCAGCAATTGGGGGGCTTTTCGTTTGGGTCAGGTAATGCCAACGCCAATAGTAATAACAGTACAAATATAGGCTCGGGTCTGTTTGGACAACAGCAACAACAACAACAACAACAACAACAACAGCCACAACAGCAACAACAGCAGCAACCGCAGACTAGCTATAATCCCCAGCCTTCGTTTGCATGGTCTACGAACTCGCAACAATCACAACCGCAAATAAATCCAACGCTGTTACAGACCCAACAGCCAAGCCAATCTAGTCTTGAAAACCAGAATCAACAGCCAAAGGGAGGATACACACCGACGATTGCTGATCAGCTGACCAAAGTCAAGAATTCATGGGACGCAAGCTCGGATCAATGTCTTATGAAAACGTATCTGTACAACAAGGTTCCACAGGAGTTCAATAATTACGAGAGACCTGCAGATGAATCGTCTGAAGACTGGGAGAACGCCATGAAATCGAGACCAAAGAATTACAACACGATTCCGATGAAGATCAGAGGGTTTGAAGAGCTATTCAAGCGGTCGAGCCTCCAAATCGAGCATATCAAACAGTCTAGAGTGATTTTGAACGGGGTCAACACCAATCTGATGAGACTGAGCGACAAACACGATTTGGACTCGTTGAACAGACTCACACAGTGCAAGATCAAGCAGAAACTTTTGAGTTTGAAACTTCTCAAGATTGCCATCAATTTGACGGTTCTCAAGTACAAGGGATACCAGCTGACCAACGAGGAGGAGAAGCTGATTACCAAGTTCAAGGAGCTAATCAACTCTGTGGACGATCCTATCGGACTAAATAGAGCTAACGAGCTGTGGGCCAGATTGAGCAACCTCAAGCAACGTCTGATCAACCTGAACAGCACTTTGGAGAAACTCAATGGCTCTGGTTCTGGCTCGGGAAGGATCATATCATCTTCCAACAACGGGGATGGCAGCAAGTCGCATGCCCCAGAGAACGATCTGGTGTTGAACAAGGTGATCAACGTTCTATCCAAACAGCAACAAGGAATCCAGTACCTTTACGATCTTATTGAGAACGACAAGGACTTGGTGAACAAGCTGTCTCAGCAGATGTAGAAATTTTGTATTAGACTTGTATAATTTAAGTGATTTGTGTCTACTTGGAGTAAAATTACGCGACGTCGCGTCGACAAGACGATTTTTTTTTTTTTTTTTTGATAATCTACGCTCAATTTGAAAAAAAAGGGTTTGTTTCGTTGGTTTGCTGGCAATTGTATACAAATTCCAATTCAATTCCAGTCTATAAACCACCCGATCTGGCAGTTGCAGCCACCCCGAGATACAGAACTGCGTGCAAAAGATGGAGTCGACCCTAATTTACAGACTTTCTGACGGTGAGTAGTGAATCTGGAGGGCAAACACAATCAAAAAAATACAGACGTACTAACGATCGTTGCTGCCACAGGTCTTCCATTGGCTGGATCAATTGACGATGAATCCGACCCAACGCTGTCCGATTTGAAAAAGAAAGCCAAGATTGTGATATCGAAGATGAGTCCGCACACTTCTGAGCCGAGAGCGTCGATCGACTCTGGAAGTCACACCCTGCACTACTTGATTCTGGAGACAGTCATATACGTCTGCATAACGACGTCCAGTTTCCCAAAGAAGCTCGTATTTTCGTATCTTTCGGAAATCTCGAACGAATTTAGCCATATCTATGCGTCTGAGCTGCTCAGGCGGGACCTGAAACCGTATCAGTTCATACAGTTCGACTCTTTTATCAGCAAGACCAAGAAGATTTATGGCGACTCGAGGGCACAGTCCAATCTAGACAAACTCAACAACGATCTCGTGGATGTGAAGATGATCATGAACAAAAACATTGAGGACTTACTCTACAGAGGGGACTCCTTGGATAAGTTGCAAGACCTGTCCATCAATTTGAAGAATCAGTCTAAGAAATACAAAAAGTACGCCGAAAAGATCAATTTCCAACTACTGCTCAAACAGTATGCTCCCGTTGCACTTGTCTCCCTTGTTATATTATTGATACTGTACAGATTATTGTTTTAAGAAATGTCGTGATCTTGTATATTCAGCGCGGACTTCAGACTGCTGACTAGTCACTCGCTTCGCCTGTGGCTTCTTTCTCTTTCTCTTGGAACTCGGCGATCTTCTCCTTGTTCTCTTTTGCCGCCAACACAAGATTCAAGAACGCTTCCCCAAGGAGTTTGGATTTGCGTTCGCTCTCAGGAACCGCTGGTTTTGTCTCCACCATGTTGAATCCGTAATCGTCGTCACTGCTGTCATTTTCTGCGTCAGCGTGTTTATTCTGTGCATCCAAGGTCTTTCGCAGAATGTCGAACTTGTTTCTCATGATGATCAAGTTGATAGCGCCTTTGAGCTTGGACCGCGCGTTGAAACCTTCTCTGATGTTCTGGATCAGGTTGACGGCTGGCTTCTCTTCCGCTGAGGCCTGCAACCATGGATGCAGCAGCAGCTGATCAGCCGACCATCTCATGTCCTGATCAAGCTCCAAACAGCACAGAATGAACTCCTTGGCTTCCTCGCTCACGTCGTGCCAGTATTGGTGCCAAAAAACAACTGGTCTTTCCACCTCATCTAGGAAGTCTTCAATGGTGTTAGAACGGAAGGGGTTGAACCCACAGAGCAGAATGTAACATATCACTCCAAGGGACCAAATGTCTGCTTTGTAGTTGTAAGTTTCCTCGGTATACATTTCCGGCGAAGAGTAAAGAAATGAGCCTGCATAGTCCGTAATCATTGGCTCTTCGCGGCTCAACCTTTTGGCGATTCCGAAGTCTGCCAGTACGATCTCACTGTGCGAGTCTCTGGTCTTGTAGAGGATATTTTCGGGCTTAAGGTCGCGATGAACAATATTCTGAGAGTGTAGATACTGCAACGCAGCAAGAAGCTGTTTGATGATTAGTTTGGCGTCTTTCTCGGTGAAAGAAACTTGCTCCACTATACGATCGAAAAGTTCGCCTCCAGTAGCCAATTCCGTCACGATGTAGAAGGTGTTGGACGACTCATAGGACCCAACGTACTCGACAATGTTCGGATGGTGCACTTCCTGAAGCACGCTGATCTCATTCTTGACAAACGACTCCTTGTCACCGATGATCTGCTTGTTGATCACCTTGATGGCCACCTCAGTGTTTGTTTTGTTGTCACGGGCCTTTCTGACCGAACCAAACGAGCCGACTCCCAACACCTCTGCGGAAGGTTAGTATGTGAACCTGGATGTAGATCGGAGATTTCAGCTTCACTCACCTCCGAAAACGTATCTTTTCTTGAACTTGTGGCTCTTCCTGAGCTGCTCGAAGATCCCCATGGTTGATGCTGTCCGGCCGTCCTGCAGTAGTTATAGCTACCTTTGTCTCTGCCGTGCTAAAGCCATTCGGATGAAAAACTTGGTACATTTATTTATTTACATCTGATTTTTCGCGTTGGAAAAAAAAATCCTGTAAGCGAAGGCGGAGTTGCGCAGACAGCAACAAACAAACGAGGCTTATCGGAAACGTGACGCAGAACCGTATGGTTCGGTTAGGAGTTTTACAAGCGTGATTTCTGGATCACAAAGGCCAATCAATAGCGGCGAAGTGGCTCGCTTCAGGGCAAACGTGGGCGTTGAGGCTCGGAGATGAGATCTGAATTGTAAAACTGCAATAACCGTTTTGGTGCCACACCCACTTTGCGTCTGGCCATGCATGGTTACAACAGATGCTTGATCAAGAAGGCTGAAAGTAGTGTGATCCTCATTGAAGTGTGCCGGGAGAAGTTGCTGTGGGAATCAACATAACCCTCATCACCTCGTGAACGCCGCGGTGGTGATCATGTTCCCGCTTCGGCATTTGAAATCTCAACCGGGATCTGCCTTGTGGTACCTGCGTCGGAAACTGCATGAAAAATATCCATCCGGTATTTGAAAATTCTTTATTTCAAGAATTTTGCTTCCCGGATGTGGAGCATAAGTGAGGTCAGCGCGAGGTCTTTTGTGTGCAGAAGCACGAACCGTTGTGAAAGCGTGACGTACGTGATGATGAATGCGTGTGCGCCCCCGAAATTGAATCCGGTAGCGCTGGACAGCGTCGTCAAATTAATGACGATTGAGCAAAAATGCGGAGATGAGCCCACTCATAAAGAACTCAAAGTTGTGAACTATTTTGCATATTTCACAACCTGATTCTCACCCGAGTTGCCGCCACTCAGCAGGCTGGTTCTTACAATGTCTGACAGCAAAATCTACCAATGAAGACAAGGAAACTAGATGATTCGGAGATCGCGCAGAGTTCTGCCAGAGATTTATCTCACACCAACAAAGAAGGCAAAGGCATGTGCTGATAGAATGGCCAAATTCCGATACCTTCGACCCGGCCCCTAGGATGCCGCTGGGAGAGCGTTTTTCTCATTTAAGACTACTCGCTTCATTCATTTATAATGCTTCTATTGCTTCGCTCTGCGGTTTGAGCCGCACAAAAAAACCTCATGTCATGGGCTACTCCTCATCCTATTACACAATCCTATCAAACATAGGCCAACATATTCTGGACAAGCTCGCGAACTTCATAGAACAATGGGCCAATAGTACCGTCCACCACTAAGTTTCCGTCATTAATTTTGCGCACGGCCAGCTGGTTGTTGACCACCAACGTTCCGTCTCCTCTGAAATCAACCATGTGGTTCAGCTCTGCAAGTTTCCTCCGCAACTCGGTTAGCTTGATGTCTCCGATACTGATCGAATTCGAAACAGGCATCATGTGCGAGTTCACTGGAGCCACCAGCTTGAGCATTCTCTGTTTGCCAATGGACTCGTCCTCACTGGAGAATTTCTGCACTTGCCCGTACACATGCGCCAGTGAGTAACCGCCTGTGATAGTTTGCCAGTTGAGACTCTTATCAAGCTCAGAGTCGATCATCAGGTCGTATGAGGTAATGACGTTTCCAAGATCGATTTTCTCGTTCAGCTTGCTCCTCAGGTAATCAGTGCCCAAGACACCGCTAACATTCTGCCTGTACAAGTCCATAAGTTTGTGCTTTTGTTGAGCCTCAATCGACTCCAAGACGTCGACCGAGTCTCCGGTGAACCCATACGAGGAATTCGGCAGCAATATAACCTTGCGGGGTTTCAAAGATCCGAAGGTTATCCTCATTGAACGTAAATCAGCCAGACCACCAAGATCGATGAAAGTCAGGCCGCAACGTATGTTCACCTTAATTGCCAATTTGGCACGAGTTTTTGGCTTCACAAGGGGATCCAAGTTGAACGCCGACTCCTTTTGGGACCTAGATCCCTCGAACACAGAACCTTCACCTCCGTAGCCAGACCTGAGGTTTCTGCGCGTTCTTCTTGTTGGTCTTCTGACCTTCCGTCTCTTTCTCTTGCCGTTCTCAACGAATTCTTCTTCGATCTCCTCTTCTTCAAACTCCTCAAACTCCTCACCACCTCTTCCAAACTTGCGGAGAGGAAACTTCTCTTCTTCTCTCATGAACTCGCTGTGTTTGATAACTTCACCGTAGTCATCAACGGACACTTTCTTCACAATATATGGGAACATCCTGTTCTTACGACGAGCATTGCGAATATCAAAGTCCATTGGAAGTTTCAAGATTTGATCAAGTGTGATGACTTCCTCCTCGTCTTTCGAAGCGTTGTGGTTTGAGGATTGATTGATTGCCGTTAGTGTAGTTGTCTTTGATTTTTTGACTCTCGCTCCGTCACCATGGACTGAGGTATGTCCGTTTTTGCCGTCTTGGCCATCAATACCGTTATCGTCATCAGAATCATCATCTTCGTCGTCATCCTCATCATCTGTACCATCTATAAGCTCATCCTCTTCACCAAGCATCGTATCAAGCAGGTTGTCATTTTTCTTTTCTTCCAACTCAATTTCCTTTTGACGTTGTCTGCGCTCCTCAACTTTCTTGTTGTACCGGTTCAACTCTGTACCGTGTAATGGCTCCTCCTTGACGATATCCAAGACAAAATCTTTTTGTAAGATCACCAATGAGCCGTCTTGCAAGTTATTGTCAGCTCTAACTTTCTCTTCCCAGAACTTGTAAATCTCATAGCAAGTGGACTTGTACTCAGGTCTTTCGGTGAGAATTAGCGCCATGTTATGCTTTGAACAAAGCTCTGTGAAACACGCTCTTGAAAGCGATCCTTCCGCTAAGTCGATGCCGTCCACAAAAACAATTTTGGGCCCTGGCTCAATCGATCCCAGATCATCAGGGGTAATCAATTTTAGACGGTTGGAGTCGAATGGAGTTTGTCCCTGATTCTGGCTTTCCCAAACCTTCGTGATGTCTGGTGACATCCACTCCAACATATTGGCGGAGTATTGTAACGATTTTGTGCCGGTGTACGAGACAAGATAGAAGTTTATGTCTCTGGGTACTCTTTGGTCCAATAGTGGAAGAAGTTCAAACAGTCTACCCGTGACAGTAGTTGGAAGAAGCACAGAAGTGCCATTTATCAGTGTTAGTTTGATCAGTTCCATGAATTTATCAACCCTACCTTTATGAGAGAGCGAAGAGCCCAGATCGGAACCGCTGATGAGAGTTGTGGCTCTCAGCAATCCTGGCTGGTTCAGACGACATGCTTTCAAGAAAAGGTCCTTAGAGTGGTTCCACACTGGTGCATAAATGACTTTTTCCGCCTCTTTGTTGAAAAGCCAAAAGGATCCTCCCAAAGTGTGACCGGAATTGTATGCTGTTATGGTGATTCCAGATAGGTTTCCTTGCAAAGGAACCGACTGGGCATAGTTGACAGTTTGAATCACGTTGAAGTAGTTTTCAATGTCCTGAACCTCCATGATGGCCTCATCCAGCGGACCAACAAGCCCAACAGACCTATACAACTCTGCAGTGGTCAGTCGCCCTAGCTTTGAGATTGGAAGTGTTGAATACGTCTTGATTCGGCGTAAAATTGGGTATTTGTAAAGCAGATAGGCAAATGCACCCAAGTATTCTGCGGTTGTCTGCGAGAGTATGATCAGATGGATGTTGGGGATGATGGATTCGAGGTACGACAAGTCCGAAACACCATCCCAACCTGGATCGGCCAGGATATTAATGTTCCCATCAAACGTCAAAAGCCGGGCCTGCGTCTTTGAGTATGTTTTGCTGTGTTCCGAGCTGGTGTTTGCTGAATCTGTTTTCTTGATGTCATCTTCCTCCTTCTTCACCTCTTCAAACGGATCGTATGCGTCTTCATCATCGTCTGACACGGGCGATTCTTTGGCCGCAAGATCTTCCTGCGGAGGTGCCAAAGCTACAAACTCAAACATGAGAAACAGGTAATGAGTTTGAACTCTTTCAGTCACCAATTGCAGATTTTTTACAGGGTTCAAGTGCTGATTATGAGTGTTTACTATCCAACTATTATTCCTATGAAAAAAATATGTATGGGTCAAAAATCATTTTTCAATGTACATACTCGAACAAATGTTTTACCCTACCGAAACCCGAGAAAACGAATAGGATGTTAGATTTTTGTGATTCAACAAGAAACAAAAAAGTATCATTTAGATTATATCAAAAGCACTGATTGGATGTGCCACCCAATTGCAAAAGCTTTCACTCTTCCGAGATGTCAACAACCAACACTTACGATACCATCTCGACTTCGAATGCCACTGACAAAAGAAAAGACACGCACTTTGTGTTCGAAAATGCCAAGTTGCCGGATGAGATTCCACACGTGAAGGAGTTGGGAGCCACCACTGGCCCATTACTCAGTGCCTCCTTCTTCATCGGTGACAGGTGCCGCAAGTACAACGATGACTTCATGCAATGCCACAAAGAAAGTGGAGCGAACGGAACCATCAATTGTCTGAAAGAAGGGCGGAGAGTGACTCGCTGTGCCGCTTCAGTTATCAGCGATTTGAACGCCAGCTGCAAAAGAGAATTTGAACTACACTATCAGTGTCTCAATTACTCGAACATGGAATTGAAGAACTGCCGCAAAGCAGAGTCGCTTTTGAACGAGTGCGTGTACAAAAATTTGAGTCTTGTTAAGCAAATCCCGGACGACGGTGGAAAAGAAGTGTTCAAGTTGGGTAATCAGATCTACAAGCCTGTGCACCCACATTTCGAAAGTGAGAAAGCGTTTGCATTGGACCAAAAACAGAAGGAGTAGGAAGGATGACACTTAATGACCGGAACAACTCAAATCGACCTGCTCAACAAGTTTTCCCGGTCATTTTTTGTTGGAAAGTGACATGGTATACTACGCCTCTAACTATTTATTACACTATTTATTGACCTATTTATTGGCCTATTTATTTATCAAGAATCAAATATATATATATCCAAATATATAAATCCATTCATGATATTATTTATAAATTACCAAATACCTCATCACGTGACCTTCCCAGGCACGCGAACGCGGGGACCTTCCCATGATGACATAAGCTCTGCTCAATATCGATTATCAATATTTTCGTTATCGGCCACGCGAGCATGCACCGATTTGAGTGAATTTATTTCAGCCACACGCAGAATCATGCAGGTGGCAATAAATTATCCTGCCCCACCACCCCACGTGGTCCCCTGGATACTGAGTGAGACGTGATAATTACCCGGCCCGCTATTCCGAGTCATCTAGTTGCAAGTACACACGTATCGGGAAGTAGCAGGCCTATTGTTGAATTTTGGGCGATGACTATTGCGGTTATTGGTCGTTAGACTGTAGATCCCGGAGCCTAACAAAGAACATCCTTTGTTCATGGGCGGTTCAAAGACCAATTATATAGTGCTCTCCCCAAAATAAGGGGAACATCAAAAAAGCTAATATGATTTCTTGTCCTTTTTTTTCTCATTGCTTAATTAGGAACTTTTTTTTAAAATTATTAAAGGGAAACATTTGTGAGGGTACCAAATTCAGTTGTCTTCTATTTGATGGTTTTGTTGGATAAACATACACATTTAAGCTCACAGAAGGCACCAAGATGATTCAACAGAGCCAACAGGGCCAGCAGAACGAGCTCGGCAAGGCTTACACCGGCAAACTTGACCTTGCGGCTGTCTACACCAGCGTGAGCGAGAGCGATGGGAGCAACAGAAATGGACCAAGTACAGATTCAAGTCGTGCTAGTAGCGATATACCTCCCAAATGTTTCTCTGAAGGCTCTAACAGTGCTGCGTTGGACATGTCGGAGGTTCAGTTTGACCATATGGATCTACAATGGTCAGATTTTACCAATCTACAAGATCTTCAGCACCTAGACGATATGATTCAGTCTGAACAGCAACAAAATGGCCAACAGGGACAGCTAAATTTTGCTGAATTCGAACCGCAAAATAATCACCAGCAATCCCAACATCATCAGCAGCAACAACAACAACAACTTCAGCGCCAACACAACCAGCAACGTCACCATAGCCTCACGGAGACTGGTGCAAGCATTGGCAGTGGTTTGTTCTCTCAAAACACTCCAGAATTGTTCTACATTTCCCACACTGCCGGAAGCAGCAAGCAAAAGCATCCACAAAACCAAGAAGACTTTCATCCACCAACAAACCAGGCGGTGAGACCCGACGACGTGTTCACGCCTCTTATCTCGCCAGCAGTGACTCCTTTGGACAAGGTTGTGAACCCACAGTACAATCCAAACTACGGTTCCTCTAGTACCTCGAGTAAGTCAAATGACGCATTCCCCATTCAAAGGAAAGTAGGCTTTAGCCCGCTCACCTCGCCAGCACTAGAGTTCCAAGCTGGTAGGTATTCCGCACATGCAAACCCAGCCAACTCGCTCAGACAGAAGCGAAAAGATGAACAGGTGACCAACATCACTCCGCCACTTACGATTGATGACAGCTCGAGAAGATCGTCTTACAAGCGTTCCAAGACTCCCGTCACTACACCGTTGTTTGGCCCCACGATCCCCAACTCCAACTCGTCCAATGGGCAGCCACCAAATAGAATCAAGCATTCGCCAGTAGTGAGGCCTTCTGTGAGTTCATCTTCCTCTGCAGCTCCAACACACAGAAGATCATCTACCAAAGGTATCAAGAAGCCTATCACTGGGAACATGAATACTTATAAGACTACTGGAAATCAGCCTCAAGCTGGATTTTTTGACATGCTACCTGAGTCTGCAACATCAAACGAACTAGTAATGCCTCCACCCTCCCGTGCTATCAAGAGAGATGCAGGCGATGAACGAGAGTGTTTATATGGAAAAATCGAATCACAAGAACAACAAGAAAAAGTGCAAGAGCAGCAACAGCATCAACAAACCGTTGAAAGTGCACGGGAGAGTGGTGACGCAGTGGATCAAACAGAGGGAAGAAGTCTTTCAGCTGCCACTCCTGCCACCTTGATGTCTTTTGGTATTCTCGGCATGCCGGCCAAAGGTTCACCCAGGCTAGTGCCGACCAAAAAGGACAGCGTTCTTCTGAATCCACGTCATGATGCTAAATCTGCACAATCTTCGCCTGTGATTCTTCCATCTTCGAGCTCATTCATCTTTTCGGAGGATTCACAAGACGCCAGTCATCGATTTTTGCCCCCTGCATTCCCAGCATCTCAAATGAACTCCAAGACGACATCTAGAAACTCCTCGCTCAAAACATCGCCAACCATCAAGCAAGAAGATCAGGAACAAGCCCAAATTCACAATCGAGGCCACAACACGGTACCTGACGAGTACCCTGGTGAACATTACGAGGATCTCGATATTGGCACGCCTCACCTTCATCGTAGCAACTCGATGTCTTCGCAAAAGTCTAATCACACAGACAAGAAGGTGAATCACAAGCTAGCTGAACAAGGGCGTCGTAATCGAATGAATGTCGCCATACAAGAGCTCGACAAAATTATACCCGAGTCCATGAAGAACGTGAGCCTCGTGCCATCGAAGGCCACCACTGTGGAGCTATCTTCGAAGTACATTGGCATGTTGAAGAGTGAGAATGACGAGTTACGAAGCCAACTGCTGGCTATGAAAGAAGAGCTCGAGAGACTGCGGAGCAGTAGGAGCACGGACGTTCGCAGTAGCATTAGTCCTTTGGAGTTTGCTGATAGATAACATTAGTGCGGCGGGAACGCACATCGAATGATTGCTTTGTAGACAATGTACTTCATGTTTATACCAAGAGGTGAAATTGCTGGAGTTAGATAAGATATGTCAGACTGGCTTACGTAATCAACGTCAAAAATAGACTAAAAAAAAAAGCAGAGATAGCCCAAGAGAAAACTTGACATTGCCATTTATATTCAGCATGACTTATTCAACACGCCACTAAAATCCGTTACAATTATAGTGAAATTTTCAGTTTGAACGACTTTCAAGTACCATTGGCGAGGATGTCACGTCTGGAGAGAGAACTGCGACAAGTTAGCAAGAAAAAGTCATCTGGCTCGAGAACGCCGTCTCGGTCTTCGTCGTCAAGGACTGCAGGTCTAAAATCTCCCAGTATGGAGCCCGAAAATGATGAGTTTGAGGAGGAGCTGTCCGAAATGAACTTCACGCGGCTTGATGAGCTTTTGAGGTCCAACCGAGACGCTCTTGAATCTCCGGGATCGCCTACCACTGCCATCTTGAGTGGGGGAACGCTCAGTCGACAGGAAAGCCGTGCGAATTCTGTGATTGGGTCTATCATTGACAGTGAAGATGATGCACAGTCAGACACAATTGCCACTGAGGATGGAGGAGTGGTGAAAATCTATTCGATCAAAGACGTTATCACAGCGCTGACTCAGCCCAGGAATAAGATCAGCTCTGGATCGCGTGAGTTCCTATTGGGTGAACTTTACCGGATGATTATCAAGAAGCCGCTTCCTGTGAATGGTACCGCAGTCAACGAGATTGACTTGAGTCATTTGATATCCTTTGTGCGTGGATCACGATCCACAATGGAATTTGTATTGTCCTTGCGCACAACAACAGCCTACATAGCTAGTGACTCAGATGAAGTCGCTACCATGGCCATCGAGGAGCTGTTTCCACTGATTTTGTCCAAGATTTTCAGCGTGAACGACAACGATTTGGACAGAGAAAAAGAGGCTGAGATTAAGTGCAATTGCGTCATAGCGTATGCCAGTTTGTTACTGATTATTTTCGACGATTCCAACTGTTATGGCTTGGAGGACAACATGGAGAGTCTTGTTGAGCTGGCTGAAGGCTATGGAAGCAGCAGTGAAGTCTTGAGTGACGGAGATGAAGATGTCGTTGTCAACGCTCTCAACGCCGTTGGTATCATTCTCAGTCTGCTTTTCAAAGCTGGCAGAAATATCAACACATATATCCAGGAATCAAGCCCGAGAGTGATTGAATTTCTTTCAGACAGATACAGCAAGAAGGTTCAGAGAGCAACTGCGATTCTCGTGGCACTGATGTATGAATTATACGATTACGGCACTGACAAGGAAGACGAGACAGAAGAAGGAGAGGGCCCTTATTATGACTTGAACGAACTCAAAGACACTCTGACTCAACTTGTAAGAGAATCTTCGAAGAAAATTAGCAAAAAGGACAAGAGAGAGTCGAGATCGATATTCAGAGAAGTCCTCACGACAGTGGAGAATTTCACTGACCCAGAAAAAGACTCTCTGGATCAGGAAGACAAAGAGGCATCCATTATTTCGCGCTTCAGGCTGAACAAGTCTAAAGCACTGCCGATCAAGAGTTGGTTCGAGTATGTGAGACTCATCCACCTCAAGTACATGTTCGGTTCTGAGCTCAATCTGCATTATGTCTCCTCCAAGGAGCTTCGTAACTTACTTGCTAAGCCCGACGACACCAACTCCAAATTCTTGGCATACGAGTCTGAGACGTCTGGAAATGATGCCAAGAATTGGAAACAAAAGGAGAAGTTGGCTAGTGGAATCAAGAGTGAGTTGAAAATCAAGGAAGCAAGAGAACTCAAGACCCGGCAGATGTTTGGGGACCTTTCGTTAGAAGAACGTTGATAACAAAGTGAAACACAAGAAGCCAATCGGTTCACAAAGACAAGTATACTATTCAATAACTCATTTATACCACTCTGAGGTAACAAGGAGGGAACACCATACATGGATTACTCAGCAATACCTATATATATGGTCAATAATAATAATTAAATCATCTAGATGAGCCTAATCGTGCTACCACTTTTGGAGGCAAAATAATCTCCCTTTCAATACGGCGAGGCCTGGTCCTGCGAGCCTGGGAGAAATCGTCGGATTCGGTGAATCTGGACTGTTTGAAAGAATTGAGGAACTCGGAAAGAAGGTACTCGTTTTCAATGTCTACGACAGATTCTCTATCATGTACGCGGGCTTGGAGATACAGATAGAGGCTCAATTTTTTGTCTGACTCATGGACTTGAAGAAACTCAAAGTTATTCAAGAGCAACTCGTAGTCCTGTCTTGATTTTGAAACAGCGGGCAGGTCTGGATCATTCTCATGCTGTGAGTTTGCAAAACAAAAATTCGCTGATTGATAGTCAGCAAACGGTGCAACATCTGTGACCTCGAGGCTTGCTGGTCCGGCTTTCGACTCAATGAATTGCAGTGGATCTGAATCTTTGACTCGCGTTCTCTTGTTTGCAAGTCCCACTCTTCTGTATTTGATCCCTGATTGCTTCATAAAGACAGGGCCTGCTGCGTTGTACGAATCCTCATTCTCCTCCAACTCCTCCTCCCCATAATAGCTGAGCTGAACATGGTGTCTTTTTGTCGAGCTTGGTCGGGACACAGGGCTCTTTTTTTTAAGTATATCATCCAAAAAACCGAACTTCAGCTCTAGATAGCTGCTATTCACTTTTATTCTCTCTAGTCTGGCATTGCTGGAGCTGCTCTCGGTGACTAGGTCTTCCTGATCCTTGATGCTGTCTAAAACAGCCGATCTGTCATTTATTCGCAGAAAGTTGAGCCTATTGTCTTTGGTAGATTTGAAAGAAGCTGGCCTGAACGTTGTGGACTCGGACTTGGTACCATCGTAGCGCAGACTCGAGTACACCTCGTTCTGTTGTTTTTGTTGCAGTAAGTAAGGATTGACTCCCAGGATTTTCAGACACCTCATCAGCTTGTGATCATGTTTTTGTACAAGCAAAGAGTGGGCTCGACAGTGAATAGGCGTTTGGAGTCGATTGATCTGTGTGCCATCAGTACTCAGATAGGCCGTTTGTATATACTGAGTTGAAGAAACTTTGAGTTTCTCATACATGTGGCTAAGTGTTGTGGCTGTGCACGGTGGCGCACGCTATCTTTTCTCTCGTACTTTTTTTTGCCAGAAATGAATCAATTGAGCACAGGATTCTTGACCAAATGCAACGATAAAGCCATTCTTCTCACCCAGGTTCGGCAAGGTGTCCAACAACCTACAACATGAGCTCACAGCTATCAGCGTCCAACCTGACGCTCCATGATCTGTTGCAGAATCATGAGACTACACAAGACGAGTACGACTCAGACTCGTCGTCAGAGTACACCTACGAGACCGATCTAGTGGTGTCGAATGCACAGAAAGAGTGGGAGGAGAACCTGGTGCAACTCAAGACGCTGGTGAACTTTGTGATTTTGCCATTGGTGGGGAAAGTTCTTGGGAGAAGATTTGCACATATCGTGTGGAGAGGAATCGCAAGCAGGATTTTTTGAGAGGGTTGTTGTAATGTATTTATAGGATGAGCAAAATTTATTTGATGATGTAACAGATTATCACGTAATGTACAGCATGACTGAGGCTAGCGTATTAGCAACGAGGGAGGGTACTGCAACGAAGGCGTACTGCGGAAGTGTGATGCCCCTTCTCAAATGGACAGTCCGCGAGGTGTGGGCTGGAAGCAGGTCAGAGCAGCATAGTTGAAACCATTGAGACGTCAATGATTTGCGATAGCCCTCAAAAGTTCCCTTTGGTCACCCTCTCCCATCGTGTTCTCTCCTTCACTTTTCTTTCTTCCTCTAATGCATCAATTTGATCAACTTCTCTTCCGACTGGAGTTTGAATCGTGGATTAATTGCACGGAACACCTTGAGCAGCTTATTGACTATTGAAATATTGAGCAAGATGACAAGATTTTGCAGCGTTGGGTCTGGGTCGGCAGCGGATTCCTGTCTCTTGAGAAAGGTGATGAAAAGGACAAAGACGTTTTTGATCGCAAACCGGAGATCGGGCAAGAAGTTCTCCTCCTCGCCCGCCGAGTCAAGCATGTGCGCTGTCTGTGAAGTGTCGGCGACGTTGTTCACAAAGACGTTGAACGAGAGCTGCTTGATGAGGTCAGGAGCCGTCACCTGTGGTTCGGCGAGCTTGTAACCGAGCTCAAGAAAACTGGTAAAATCCACTGTTGTCAGCGAAACCGACTCTTTGATGCCCTGTCCCGTGGATGATGAGCTCATGGAGCTGGCACTGCTATGCTTGACTGGATCCGATATCGACATGTTTAGGTAAAGAAAGAGCACTTTGGTGTCTATATTGTATGCGTCAGGCTTGACCAAGACGTCTATCACCTCGTTGAGAACGCCAATCTCATCCTGTATTAGCAGCTTATGGGGCACTTTCATTACAGGAGTCGCAACGCCAGACACAAACACTGTTAAGGGTTCATGCAATGTGAGTTAGATAAGAACTCTGAAAAAGAAGTGGTGAAAAATTAATTTTGAGAAAAACTGGTCAAGACGTGGTGGCGATCCAAGAAATGTCACTAGATAAGGCGTACCATACTGTCTTACAGCGGCTGGCTACAGAAGTACGATTTATGACCGGTCTAATACGATTTGAGTGTTTCATTTTGTCCCGCACCCAGGTCCCTATACTCACATCGCTCTCGATGTCGCCAATATTCTATTACATGCTATCAAAAACGTCTCAGGTGTGTGATATGCTGTCGTGAAAATCCAACTTGCTCAAGGCTACAGTACAGATCAATGAGGTCTTGCCTTTGGACCCCAGTTCTTTGTAGGATTTTCTTGGTAACGAACAATCTTGATACTTCTCAGCCCCTTGATCTTTTTGCTCACATCATTTGGAGTGAACAGCCAGTCAAGAAGCTCCTTGCCAGTATGCGCTGGGACCTCAACGTCTTTTCCAATGGCGTCATTGGTGAGAATCGAGTAGCCCGCTGTGGTTTTGCTCATTTTCTCGAGGTTGATGCCGTTCTTTTCGCTCCATTTGCGGCCAATGTACCAGATCACCTCTGCTGGTGCATCCGTCTTGATGGCGCTAGCCATGGCATGTGTGAGCGAAGCGTTGTAGCCAAGGTTGCCGAGAGCTGCGGAGAACACGTCGATCGAAGGAGCAGGACATTTGAGAACCGAAGCCAGCGTGGTAGTCTTGAAGTAGAAAGGGGCCTCGTTCAGCTCGTTCTTGGCCATGGTGAGCATTCCCTTCACTCTAGGGAGCGTCTTGAACACCTCTGGGTCGGCTTTTTCTTGCAAGTCGAGCACTCTGTCGATGAACTCGCCGTTTTGCAACGGACCAGCCCACATGGGCCCCGTCAGATGGTGTGTGTAGCCGCAGAAAGAGCAAAGAGGACCCACTGGAGGTCCTCTACTTAGACCGAACTTCTTGCTGTTCTGCTTGGTGTTACCCTTCGAGTTCTCGCTGCAGCGTCCCAGCGGCTGGTTGTGGAACGACTGACAGCCAGAACACTTGTATGTGATCATGGATTGGGAAGCCAGCTCCTTGACCTTGATGGGAGAGGTGCGAACACGGATGAAAAGGCGGACATAGAAGTCGATCGAAAGACACAACTGCGGCTCGATGTACTTCTTGTACTTGGCGGCAGTACTGGAGATCATATGTAGCACCAGACGAAGTGCCGACTCGTGTGTGGCATCTCCGTAGAGGTTGGTTCCTCCGTACAAGGCAAAACACTTCTCAGGGTAGCCGTTTCCTGCCAAGACTCCGAGATCTGTGCAGGTCACAAGCAGCAAACCATCATCCTTGATGGCATTGAGTGCAGAATCGATGAACGGAGCAGCAGTTCCATAAGGGTCCAGGTCCACAACGTGGAACTGCGACTTCAAACTGGCCATATACTGGATGGCGTCTCCCAGATTGGATTTGACCTTGTCAGAGATGTTGTTGTACTCGATGTTGACATTGATGGCCTCAACAGCGTCCTTGAGCAAGTCGTTGGCCACGACTTGGGAGACCAGAGGAATTTCTTTGGCATAACGAATGGCACGGAGACCCGTGGCGGAGAGAGCTTCCAAGACATGAACGTAGGGCTCGGCTTGTTCCGAGGTCTGCTTGTCTTCAGCAGCTGATTCGGTCTTTTGACGCTTAGCCGAGTCCTCTCTGTTTCTCTTTTTGGCCAGCTTCTCCTCCAGATACAGCTCCGACCACGCTCTAATGGCCAAACTGCTCAGATCTCTGTTGTATTGCTGAACTGGGTTGTAGAACACCTGGTTGGGGGGGAACAGCACCGAGGCTGAACCCTCTTTGAGGACCTCGTACTTAGAGGTGTCTATTTGCTCTGACGACATGTGCTGGGTTGAATAATTGTGGTTTGACGATGCAAAAGAAGCGTGAAATGGTCTGAGTGTCTGGGTTTGTCGGATCAACAGTCTTGCAGCTCTGTTCATCCCCTCAGGCGGCCTGGACTAGTGGATTTACACCAGCAAAGGCTGGTCAAAGTCGAAATGAAGTTTTTCATGAGAAAAAAAAAAAAATCTAAAAAATACAAATTTTTATCGGCCCGTTTTTGCGGGGAGTTCAGATCTCAGATCTGAAAGCGACCAAACTACTCGTCAAGAGAGTTTGTGGATGTGCCAGAGGCGAAATAATCACAAGAGACAAGCGTTGACCAGTGCCAACTTCATTCCTTCTCACTTGTAATCTCCGTTGATGAAAGCATACAAGTCGAACCCCTCGTCTCCTATCACATCCTCCTCTTTCTTGGCTGGTTGAGAAGTAGTTGGAAATGCGCTTGAGCCAAGTTGGATCGTACTGGACAAAGAAGTGTCGAGAAGCGTGGGATTAGATGTGAAAAGAGTGCTCTGTGTGGACATGTTGCTCACTGGTTGTGGCGGAGCCGATTGCGTAGAAGGACCAGGCTGTTGGCCGAATGAATAGAAAGAAGAGTCGTGTTGCTGCATTAGCTGGTCGTGTTGTCTCTTGAGCTCTTCAAACGTGAGTTCTTGCGGGTCTGTAGTGCCTCCGTAGGAGCCGGACCCAGACGACGAGAAGAAGCCATCGATGATCAGCCGGTTCTTGAGAATGATCTCTTGCTCCGCAGGAGAGGATTCAGCAGGAGCAGGGGACGGTGTGTTGACCTGTCCCGCACAGTTGAGCAGCTGAGGATCGAAAATAGGAGGGTGGCTCGAAACCATCTGCTGAGGCTGCTGCTGTGGCTGGTGCGTCTGAAAGTATTGTGGCTGGTGGGAAAGTGGCTGGTGCAATTCAGAAAACTGTCTTCCCTTCAGCTGACTGGACGCGTTGTGCTGACTTATGGACCGGATCAGCGGTGACTTGGATGCACCAGCGGACACAGGCAGAGGCACAAATGGACTTGTGTGGCTTGACATGCAGCTCACAGATCGGTTTCTCATGGTAATTCTGTTTGTGTTCGACAAAGAGCTTGAAGTTGAAGGACCGGACGGCAGCGACGAAGGCGGGAACTGCGACTGTGACGAAACTGAATTGAGCGAGATGATGGAGCTAGATCGTTTAAGCGTCTTCATTTTCTTGGTGGATGACGTATTCACTGGAGACGTCTCCACTAGGTCGTCGTAGTTGAGCTCGGTGTTGCTCTGCGAGTCCTCATCGTCCTGGTGTAAAGGCGTGTATGCAACGGGTGAGTTCTGGTATTGTAAGTACTGTAGCTGCTGCTGTTGCTGCTGCTGCTGTTGTTGTTTGGCCCGGTTTTCTTGAAGAAGCATGGAATTGCTAGAGTTAGACCGGTCTCGAGGGATCACGTGACTCCGTGCAAAAATGCTGGCTGTGCCAGAACCAGCCGGTCCAGGAAAATCGTAGAAGAGGTCCGAGGACATCTGTGGAGTCGATGCCAGCGAGGCCACAGAAGAGCTGGTGGACATCATTGGGGTAATTGGCGTGAACGGAGCGTTGTAGTTGATGGTTGTACTCGTTGGGGTTGTTGAAGTGAGGTCAGACTGGTAGTTGTTGAACCCGTGGGACTGTGAGGGATCTCCAGCGCTCTTAGGAGGCACAGTTGTACTAGACACAGGATCCTGTTTGGCTTTTCGCTGGTACAGTCTTTTTAGGGTGGATCTTTTGGATCCTTCGTGCGTTTCTGTGTGGGCAAAGGGCATCTTGATGAGCCTGTGGCTTTCTGTACTGACGGGAGCCTCCAAACTCTGAGGAGTTTGCGCAGGTTCAGGGTGTATCTCTGCACGTCTTTTCCTCAGATCTCGGTCGTCCTTTTTTACGGACTTGCTACGGAAGAGTCTCGAAACACGGCCAGGTCCGGTACAGCCCGATTTCCTGTCTTCCTCGGATGCTGGCCCCCCAGAGTCACTCGCAGTGCTGGTGGTCGGCGTACAGTTGACGAACAAGAACTCGGTTGGGGTTCCTTCTTTGTTCACCCTCGGCTTTACGTTGGTCTTTCGGAATCCGTACTTGTTCATGTTATGCTGATTGGAGTTGATCGCAAAGTTTTGCGCGTTCTGGACCAACTTGGATTGCTTCTCGACTTCTTCACTTTTGAACCGGTTAATTCTCCATAGCTTTTTGGTGTATGATGCTGGCTGAGGAGCCGATTCGGCGTCGTGTGACGCCTGAGCCCCGTGGGCTCCATGGAACTCTGCTGGCGAGTTCAGAGACTTGAGGGATCCAAACGACCCGACAGACGGGCTTCTGGTCGACGGAGAAGCTGCGGTGCTAGTGTTTGTTTCCGAGGGTGTTCGCTGGTGATGTTTCTTGGGCAGCTTGAACGAAGACACCAGGTTGTGTTTGTCGGGAATGTGCGCCAATTCGGGCCCAAGTGACACGGCGGGGTCTTCGCTTTTGACCTTTTTGGCCGTTTTGGCCGTTTTGGCCGTTTTGGCTGCCTTCATGTGCTACTGGCGCTGGTGTTTGTGGACAACTTGAGCTGCTGAGAAAGAGATTGCATGTAAGTTCCAACCTGCAGGGGTCGGGTCTGGTGGTGAATTTGGGAATGTAGAGCGTGTAATTGAGGAAAAAACCGCTGAAATGAGACCAAAGTAGACGTCTGTAAGTGGAGGTCGAAAAATTTGGAGTGGTCCTGCTATGCTCCCAAATTGGATGGAAAAATCAGTTGCAAAAATATCATTGAAAAAGCTGAAAAATCATTTGTAAAAATCCGTTTTTTTTTCAGACGGATTTACAGATTTTTCAACATTTGTTATTTTTCCTGCATCCAATTTACCCAAAGCGAAAAAGATCGAAGAAGTAGCAAAAACGAAGATCTGCAGTAAAATTGGTAGCGAAATAAATGTCAGAAAAAAAAAATTGTAGTACCTGTGTTTTCTTATCGTGTTTTGCATTGTGTACGCAGTTTTCGCCCAACCACGGTAGGACTATCGTAACAATGACAGACAGCGTCAGCGGGCGCCGTGTGGACGGGAACAAGAAAGATGGGGTATCTGATGCCTCTCCGGAGGCCCCCACAAATCCCACCACCAAAGCTGCCAACCTTCCTCGTCCAGCCAAGAAGTTGACACTCGACTTCCTAGACGATTCAGCCGAAGAAGATGAGCCAGAAAAGCTAAAGACAGGCTTCAAAAAACCAACCAAGCGCGTGGGGTTCAAGAAGATCCGCAAAGAGGTGGCACAGCGACTCAAGCAGGAAGACAGAGCAGACAAAGACGACCAGATCTCTTCTATTTCTGAGCCATTGGCTCCCCAAACGAGCCCTCAATTGTCAGGTGATGCCACATCCGGGTCATCTGTCTCAGCTCTGGCTCGTTTGGCCAACCAGGAGCGCGAAAGAGCGGCCGATGGCCATACTGGTCCCCCAGAGGATTTTAGCGATGAGGCCGAAGACCTTCAGAACGATAGAGAGTGGTATATGCAGGACGAACAGCTCGGCGGGGGGTATTTGGACGACCAGGAATGGGAGATCGAGCTCCAGAACGCTGCGCCGAAGCGAAATAGGTCGTTCCAGCCCCGCAGAGAGGCACGTGACGATCTGGACGAGGTCTCCGAGGACATTGATCTGATGGTCCACCGACTCACGCCCCCGTTTCTAGACTCGAAAACGGTTCTGTCCCACAAACTGGAGGTTGTGGAGACCGTTCGAGACAAGACAGGCGACCTGTACAAGTACTCGAAGGGCGGATCGCAGCTGGTTGCCGAGCGCAGACAGAATAAGGACCGGAAGAAGAGTGCCAGAGATGCAACGAGCTCGGCCAATACTAGGATTGGCAAAGTTCTGGGCCAGAATGATCAGGTTCAACAAGACAAGAGCGACGATTCCGCTTCTCAGCGTCATTCTCTGATGGATTCTTTGCAGGAAAATGGATCCAATTCTCGCGTCCAGCAGTTGAGAAAGCAAAAACAGTCGCTTCCGGCTTACCAGGCTCGCCAGGGGTTGCTCAAAGTGATCCATGAGAACCAGGTCGTGGTCGTTGTAGGAGAAACCGGATCCGGAAAGACGACACAAATCCCCCAGTTCCTGTACGAGGAAGGCTATACCAATGGTGGAGGCATCATTGGAGTGACCCAGCCCAGAAGAGTGGCAGCTGTTTCTGTTGCCAAGCGTGTCAGCGAGGAGATGCAGACGACGATTGGCGACAAAGTCGGGTTCACAATCCGTTTTGAAGACCAGACTTCGTCGAAAACCAAGATCAAATTCATGACTGAGGGAATCTTGCTTCGAGAAGCTTTGATGGACCCAGATCTTGATAAATATTCTTGCATAATCATGGACGAAGCACACGAGAGATCGACAAATACAGATATCTTGCTAGGGTTTTTCAAAGCTATGCTGCGGCGCCGGAGAGACCTCAAGTTGATTGTTACCTCTGCCACCATGAATGCCGACAAATTCTCACGATTCCTGGGTAACGCGGAGCAATTCACGATTCCTGGTCGTACTTTTCCCGTTGATGTTTTGTATTCTACCGTTCCGGCTCTGGATTACGTTGCCAGTGCTGTGAAACAGGTTCTGAGAGTGCATCTACAAGACCAGCCTGGTGACATCCTGTGTTTCATGACTGGTCAGGAGGATATCGAGACCACCTGCGAGCAAATAGAGAGCGATTTGGAGGGCCTGATGAAAATTGACAGCACAATCAAGCCTTTGGAAATCTTGCCAATATACTCCACTTTGCCCGCTGACCTACAGACCAAGATATTCAAGAGAAGCACCATCAGAAAGTGCATTGTGGCTACAAATATTGCCGAAACCTCGCTTACAGTGGACGGGGTTGTGTTTGTCGTTGACACAGGGCTGATGAAGCTCAAAGTATATAATCCCAAGCTTGGAATGGACTCTCTGCAAATCACTCCAATTTCTTTGGCGCAGGCCAATCAGAGATCCGGAAGAGCTGGAAGAACCGGCCCGGGAACTTGCTATCGGTTATACACTCACACCGCTGCCGTCTCAGAGATGTTTCCCGAACCGATTCCTGAGATCCAGCGCACCAACTTGAGCAACACGATATTGCTCCTGAAGTCTCTGAGAATGGACGACTTGAGCAAGTTCCCCTTTTTGGACAGGCCTCCTATTGAGTCGATCAACACAGCACAGTACGATCTGTGGTGTCTTGGAGCATTGGATAACTTTGGCAGTCTCACTGCTCTTGGAAAAAAGATGTCTAGTTTTCCTATCGATCCTGCCCTGTCTCGGTTGCTGATTTTGTCTTCGCTGGATCAGTTCAAATGTTCCAAAGAGATGATAATCATTGTGGCGATGTTGACCATCCCGCCTGTGTTCATTCGGCCCAACAACGACGCCGAGTTGCAGAAACGTTCAGATTCGGTCAGAGAGAAGTTCCAGGTGGCTGAAAGCGATCACCTGTCTCTTGTGAACATCTACAACTTGTTTGTGTCCAACGCTTGCCGGGAATCGTGGTGTTCGAGAAATTTTTTGCACTACAAATCGTTGAGAAGAGCCAAGGAAATTCACATGCAGCTTTCTCAGATCATGGCTTCGCAGAATCTGCCCATAGTGAGCAATCCAGACTGGGATGTGATCAGAAAGTGTCTCTGTGCCGCATTTTTCCATCATGCTGCCGTTTTCAAGAAGTACGGCGAATACATGAACCTGAGAACCGGCCTTCTGATGCACTTGCACCCAACCTCGGCTCTTCATGGCATGGGAGATCTCCCAAAGTACGTGATCTACCACGAGGTGATGCTGACGGGAAGAGAGTACATGAATTATGTGAGCGCGGTTGACGGCGAGTGGCTGTGTGAGTTTGGCGAGATCTTCTACAGCTACAAGGCCCAAGGAGTCACGACCAAGGAGAATCAGGCCAGGAAAGAGCAGGAATTCATGAAGCTCGTAGAAGCTGAAAGACAGGAGAGATTGAAGAAGGATGTTAGGAAACGGGAGAACAAAGACGGTCAGGCGGACGAGGTGAGAAAAACAGGTCTTACACGAAAGATCAGGCGAATCTGATTAGAGATGATGTATAGGCATGTGAAAGGTTAGAAAGCAAGATGGCGAGAGCCATGTAATTTTGTAGCTGTGAACGTGAGGGACCAATATATGGGATAAATGCTTTGGGGCAAGCCCCCCAAAGATTGCGATGATTTGATGGGTTTTCCACACTGGAAAATCTTCATTTGCGGTGATCACTCACTGGGGTCAAACACCATATTGTCAATCAATCTGGTGAACCCCTTTGGTTCGCTCAGCTCGTTTGGAACTCTCACAGCAAGACTCAGTACGCATCCTTTCGATCTGTCAATGAATTCCGTGTCTTGTAAGTAGTCGAGAGTCTCGATGTCGTTGAACGAAACGTAGTCAATCTCAAACATCTTGTTTTCGGCAACAATCTGGCTCTCGATGAACGAACGCAAGTTTCCCACAGAAACACCCTTGTCCTTCTGGTACTTTTGACGGGCGGCCGTCATGGATCGGTAGATAACGGTAGCCTGTTGCTTGATCTCGGGGCTCAAATACGCGTTACGAGAGCTCAAAGCTAGTCCGCTTGGCTCTCTGACGGTGTCAACAACCTCGATTTTCACGCCCATCAAGAGGTCTTTGACCATTCTCTTGATGACTACTGTCTGCTGGATATCTTTCTGACCAAAGTAGGCCACTGTTGGCTGGACAACATTGAAAAGCTTGGTCACCACAGTGGCCACACCTCTGAAAAACTGGGGTCTAGACTTGCCTTCCAGCTGTTCCGAGACGCCGAGAACACTCACAAACGCGCCCTTTTGTTTGGAAACTTCCAATGGGATCCCACTTGGATACATTTCTTTGACTGTGGGGGCAAAAACACATGTCACTTTGCGTTTGCAGTCACTGGAAGCGAGCGAATCCAACAGTAACAAGTCTCGCTCCATATTGCGAGGATACGAGTCTAGGTCCTCCGAAGGGGCGAACTGGGATGGGTTGACAAAGATGGACACGATTGTCACATCGTTGGCCTCGAGCGAGCGTTTGAGAAGCTCAAGATGTCCCTGATGTAAAAACCCCATGGTGGGCACAAATCCAACGGAGCAGTTTCTAGACCAACATTCAAGACGAATCTTCCGAAGATCGGCAACAGTAGTTACCACGTGAGTATCTGCAACAGTCATATTGAGAGATGAAATGGATGACGCGGGTTTCCGGATCTGGTACTAGAAAGAGAATGAAGTTAGCTCGTATAGATCAGTTATTATGTCTATTTTCTATATTTTTTTTTCTTTTAATGACTTGAAAAAAAAAAAAAAAAAACTTTGAAGCTTGAAAAATTAACCGAGACGCGACAAACTTTTTGTGGCAGTGTATTGGAGCAGTGTAATGATTTATACGAATTAACTAGTTGGATTGCTGATCGTGTATGAGTCTGAGTAAATTTCGCAGAAGCATGGCAATCGTGACTTTGCCGATGGACGGAACGTACAGCGAGGCTACTTCCTTGACGTCATCGTTGAAGTTTTTGTTGCTAGAGAAATTGATGACAACTGCTCCTCGTTTCACGTACTCAGTTGGAAACTTGAAAGATTCCGAAGGAACACCTGTGATGATAACATCGGAGCTAAGAGCCACCTCCTGGAGAGATTTCTTGCTCTCAGACACAGAGTGCTTCTTTAAACGGAGGCCCTCTCCTCTTTCGTAGAGTTGTATATTGTTGATATCGACAGAGTAGACCGTGGCTCCATCGTTGGCCAAAAGCGCAGCCAATGGTCTTCCGACAATCTCAGACCGGTTCACCACGGTGATGGTTTTCCCGTAAAGTCTATTTCCGTACTCTAACAGGTTGTTGTAAACGGAAAGATATTCGAGAATTTTGACTATAGCCAATGGAGTGCAAGGAAGAATAGATTTCTTCTCTTGATTATCGTCCAAGTAACGAATGTTGTGGTACATGTTTGAGATATACTTGAAGTTGAGTCCTTCCACATCCTTATCGATGGAGACGCACTGTTGAAGGTACTGGTCTTGTCTGTCACCGAAGACGGGGAAGTACACGATGATACCGTTCACGTTTGGGTCGTTATTGCACTTGTAGATGTGTTCTTCGAGCTGGTCTTTTTCGACTTGGATGAGCTGGTACTGGAATCCCAAGGACTCGCTGGTTTTCCCAGTCCAGTCAGCGTACATTTTGGCTGCAGGATCTGTGTTGGCGAGCAATCCCACGAGTGTGGGACGTTTTGGAAGGCTGTTGGCCTCGGCTTGGATTTCATCTGTGTATTTCTTGGCAATCTTAGAGGCCAGGATGGTTTTACCGGGGGACGACATGTTGAATGTTGCGCGGTGAGAAAAAACAGAGGGCGAAAGACTGAATCAGCACCACTGTTCACAAGGGCTAAGGATATACGGGGTGATTTATATATGCGTTATCTATAATATGGAGGTATATTAATTTTGACTTCTCCTGAACCCGGGCTGTGCAACGCAAAAAAAAAAGTTCATGAAATTATCTGCACAGCCTGGGACTGGTAGACTAGCACAGCCTCAGCCAGAGTGGTCAGCACAGCCTATAGAAGTAAACCAAAAATGTCGTCATGATGCTTCGCGTCGCGCCGCTATTTGAGCCGCACCCCGGAATAGCTGACTTGCGTGGAATGATGTGGTCCGTTTTTGGCCGCCACGCATCACGCAACAATACCGCGCGCGGCGGCTTCGGAACGCCCACAAACTCCGAGGCCGATGTTTTTCTTTATGCGCCACGTTTCCCGTGTCTCACGCGCGCCAATTCTCTTGTAACCCCCGCGGGGCCCCCGCGGCGCGCGAACAATTGTAGCGGGGCAAGTCGAAAGAACGAGAAACTCCTCCCACCAAAAAAAAAAACACGAGACTAACCGTTTGGAAAATGATCTTTTTTTTTTGCCATGGTCTGTTTGTTTTGCGTGGCCTAATTGTACTATATAAAAGTGTAAATCTGTTCACAAGACAATTGTTCAATTCATTGAGAATTCTAATTCATCAACAATAAACGTTTACAAAATGTCAGCGACACGCGAGCTATTGAAATCCGAGGTGGACAAGATTGTCGAGGAGTTCACTGTGACTCCTGAGACCCTCAGAAAAGGAGTTGACCGGTTCATTGAGCTTGCTCAAAAAGGTCTCGAGAGCGACGAGGACCCTCACGGACTACCAATGATCCCAACTTTTGTGACCTCGATCCCGGACGGATCCGAACAAGGTGTCCTGTTGGCTGCGGACCTCGGAGGAACCAACTTTAGAGTGTGTTCTGTGGACTTGAAAGGCGACCATACTTTCAAGCTTGTGCAACAGAAGAGCCCAATTCCAGTGGACATGATGTCCTCTTCATCAGACTCTCTGTTCTCCTACCTGGCCTCCAAAATTGGCCTTTTCCTCAAGGAGCACCACGGAGTCTCGGAAGAGGGATCTTCCTCGTCTGCTGGCTTCAAGCTCGGATTCACCTTCAGTTTCCCCGTCTCGCAGACCTCTCTCAACTCTGGTACCCTTC
Source organism: Ogataea glucozyma (assembly GCA_003706155.2). Lineage (NCBI taxonomy): Eukaryota > Fungi > Ascomycota > Pichiomycetes > Pichiales > Pichiaceae > Ogataea > Ogataea glucozyma. Next base: position 76,603 of record PPKO02000016.1, read on the forward strand.
TCAGATGGACCAAAGGATTCGACATTGACGATACTGTCGGCCAGGACGTGGTTGCTCTGCTCCAGAGACATTTGGACGAGAAGAAAATTCCAGTCACTGTGTCTGCTCTCGCCAACGATACGGTTGGAACCCTGCTGGCCAGATCCTACACCGGCTCCAACAAGGAGGGAACCACCGTTATCGGCTGCATCTTCGGTACCGGTACCAACGGTGCCTACAACGAGAAGCTCGAGAACATCAAGAAGCTCTCGCCAGAGGTTGTTGCCGACCTCAAGAAGAAGGGTGTCTCTCACATGGTGATCAACACTGAATGGGGTTCCTTTGATAACCAGCTCAAGGTCTTGCCGACTTCCAAGTACGATGTCTTGGTTGATGCTCTCACTAGCAACAAAGGCTTCCACATGTTTGAAAAGAGAGTCTCCGGAATGTTCCTCGGTGAAATCCTCAGACAAATCCTCATTGATTTGCACGCCAAAAAGGCCATTTTCACTCAATACCCAACCTATGAGTCCCTTCCTCACAGATTGAGAACCGCTTGGGACCTCAACTCCGAGGTTCTTTCTTTGGTGGAAATCGACGACTCTACCAACCTCCAGGCAACTGAGCTCCAACTCAAACAGGCCCTCAGACTGCCAACCACTGCTGACGAGAGACTTGCCATCCAAAAGCTCACTCGTGCTGTCGCCAAGAGGTCTGCTTACCTGGCTGCCATCCCAATTGCTGCCTTGCTCACCATGACTGAGTCTTTCAAGGGACACAACGTGGAGGTGGACGTTGGTGCCGATGGTTCGGTTGTTGAATTCTACCCAGGTTTCCGTACCATGATGCGTGATGCCATCTCTCAGACCCAACTGGGTTCCCAGGGTGAAAGACGTCTGCATATCAACATTGCCAAAGATGGTTCGTCCGTTGGAGCTGCTCTGTGTGCATTGAGCGAGTAATCAAGGCGAAACAAAGAGAGTTTCGAGTGAGGACTTCGGGCTGTGCAGTATGCTCAGTTTCCTGTTTATCGGTATTATAGAATAATCTACCCTACAAACAACTATATGAGCGAAGCGTGCTCGCCCGCAAAACAGTAATATTGTACTTTTGCAAGCAAACAAGAACAGAAAATCGCCAGTTCCGCTGAGCCTAGACTACCAGCCACACCGGTAGCTGGTGCTTTCCCCAAACAAAATCCCGAAAACTGAAATATAGCCTCGACCGTATTCGTGCCTGTGCTGCGTTTCCGAAGAGATTTGGTGAACTTTTTATCACTTGCAGAGTCGCGCGGTCACGTGGTGTAGAGTTGTTCACCACTCTGAATAAGCTCACGCGGGTAAATAGCCTCGCAACCTCCCCACGTACCCCGAAGGTAGCATAAGTACAATTCGGGTAGCGGCACGCCCGAAACCCCGACTACTGCTTGAAAAGACTGCAGTCGGATGACTCAATTGCCTCATTTACTCATTTCAGATCCGCATGTGATGCGGTCAGGGCATCCCAAGAAACGCGCTCACGTCAGTAATGACGTAATTCTGGATTTATTCATGTCTTTCCCGAGCTGACCCCGTGGTATTCTCAAACTTCCGAACCTCTGTGAGCACAACCGTACCCTATTAATTGCAACAGTCTCAACTGGGTTTGTTGCTGTCATAAAACCTCTGATTCCCTTTCGCCCTTTTTTTCTCATTTGCTATTGCTTCCCCCCCCGCTTCACCAACCAATTTTTTTTTTCAACCGCCTTTTTTTACCCCCCAAGTACAGCTTTGCTGCGCGCTGTGCAAATTCGTCTGCTACCCCTCCTCATCTTCCCCGCATTTTGCGGCTGTTCCATGTGGGCCTGAACGCAGTCATACTACCGAACACAGAGGAAAATGGTGCTGAAACCATCAAAGCCATACTATACCAAACGAACTTGACGAAAATCAAAACAATCAGTGGGGCTTTTATGCTAGCATTTCGGACTTTTACCCGATTCAACCCCGAAGCAGGGCTGACTGTCGGGGTCCGACAAGGTGTTAACGGTGGATGGACCCTCCCCGCGGCTGACCCCACTATTTTATCTGATCTGCCCGGTGTCCTCGCCCGCCGTTCGCGTAGGCGCCCCCGGAGCCTCGCCCTAAACAAAAAAATTTGTACACAAATATACTTAAAAATCAAATCACAATAGGGAAAAAAGGAGATATTTGGTACCCTTCTTTTGTCTTGTGTCTGACTTTTTTCTTGTTACTGACCCCTTTCTGCTATCATCTGATGGAACACACTCTGGCTTTAGTGCTGGATCATGACAAAACGATATATCTGCCAGTTCTGTGCGCGATCGTTCTCGCGTTCGGAGCACAAGCTCCGCCACGAGCGATCGCACACTAAAGAGAAACCGTTTCAGTGCTCCATCTGTAAGAACGGCTTTGTTCGCAGAGACCTTCTGCAACGCCATCTGCGCACTGTCCACGGTCTTGTGCTCAAAACCAGCATCGATGGTAACATTTCGACCAATGATGACCTGCTCAAGTCGCCGTCCAGCACAGCCACAGAACAGGCTACTCATCATGGTTCTGCAGCTCAAGTAGCACAGGCAGCAGCAACGACTCCCGGATCGCCTGTTCCGCCTCACACAAACGCTATGGCCCAAAATGCCTCACACTCGTTCCCTTTTGTCAACAACAGCAGTGGTGCTGTCTCTGTCGCCAAACAGGAGCCTGAATCTCCTGGGGAAAGCTCTCTAGCTCTAAACGAGAAAAACGTCATTTCACTTCTAACCCTTTCCAACAAATTCAGTCATCTAAAACTTGGTCTCAATAACTCCAGTACGAACTACATCATTGTCTTCGGCACCTCCAGACGTTTTCGAGGCGAACTTCCCCCAATCAACTGCAACAAGCTGTTGAGTCTCACGGAGAATGACGAACTGCTCTACCTCGTTATGTGCTTGGGAGCATGTCAGCTGGGCGACTTCCATGATGCAATTGTGCTTTTCAACAAAAGCTGGGACCACATCATCGACAAGATCAGCAACTCCAAAATCAACTACAATTCTGGCGAGATCTTCAACCGGTTTGTCGAGAATCTGATCATTCTCAGTTTCATCTACCTCAACTACTTTATCAACTTGGTCAACTGCCCAAATCCTGGTTATGACCAGCTATACCGGCAGATTTCAATTCCCATCGACGTTCTCTTCGAGTACCTCAACAACATCATCAGCACACACATGACTAATATCGATGGAGCAAGCAACAGTATATCACAGCCGGCAAGTGGTAAAAAAGGCAGCAATGAGCAGAGTCAGTCCGAACATTCCTCTCCAACCAGACTGGAACAGTTCTACTGGCATGCGTATCTCTTGCTCTCGCATTACTCGTTTGTGTACAACAAATCCCCTTCATCGCTTCATCTGTTTTTGTTGAATAAAACTGTTCCGGATGACGATTCTCAGTCTCCAGAGCGCACCGAAGAAACCCTGGGACAGCTCATCAGCGGACTTTCGGTGATTTCCACCGCCTACCAGAACTTTGCCGGTCGCAATGACCTCACGATGAAAGAGAAAATTATCATTTGCGGTCTCATGAACGAACTCCAGATGGTGAAGTTCAACGAAACCAACAAACTCAACAAGAATGTTATTTTGCAGCAAGGGCTTTTCAAAGACAACAAGAACTTTCTGCACAACGCGATCATACTGTCCAACAAGAACTTCAACGTGTGTGACAAAGTGGCTCCCGTCGGCGGCGACGACGAGTTTTTGCATCTAATATCCATAATCAAGCGCAAGCTGCTGATCAATTGTCCTCTCAAATTCACAGATTTGTTGATGAACTACCTTGTTTTGCCAAAATCTCCCTACAACTGGCTTCTATTGTCGCTCACATTGAAGGAGTTCATCTTTGAAACCGAATCGCTGATCAATGAAAAGAATTTTCTCAGTAACGACAAGCCCATTGTCGAGTTCGATCTGGCGAAATTCTCGGCGGTGGCGTATATGGATAGCGCATCTTTGGCAGTATCAGGAAGCAGTGAGTTGACTGATGACGAGTATTACAACAACATACGCAACTACATTTCTACACCTTTCAATCCGAACTTCATCATCAACAACAATCTCGGCATCACCACTCTGCCTATGCTTCTTCTCTCACTGGTTTATCTGGACCAAAACTTGAGCAAACATAGGCATTTTCTCAATCTTCCACTGAACAATCTGATTATGGTTGAGTTCATTATTGGTAACTTCATGGTCTTGATCCGAATCCTGAACTTTTTCAAAAGAAAGTATTTCATTGACCTTTCGATCCCGTTAGAGCGCCATTGGCAGCTTGCAAACAACAGCAATGGCAACAACAGGTCTGGCAGATCCAACTCTAGCAACGGGAACAGCAACAGCAACCAGAATCAAAGCAACTCTGACGAGGACGAATTGACCGATGAAGATGATGATGAAAGTATCATTCTTGCGGTGATTTTCTATGTGGTGAACGAACTCGGGTGTAACTACGACGCGACGATGACTGATGTCAAGTCCGGCGAAAAACGGCGATCCAATAGTATTTCGATTGGCGAGTTCAGCAACAATAACGAGAAACTGAAACGAATGGCTGTTCCAGTGAGAGAGACGAAACACGGCCACGGACATGGATCTAGTAAGACAGAGGACTCGATCAAGTCCCAGTTGACGAACGACGCAAGATTTTATTTCATCATGAAGAATCTGGAGCGTAGTTTCATGAGCTGGTTGCACCTGTACAGCTCTGAGTTCCAGCACGTTAGCCGATTTTCAAACGTTTTGTCCAAAGTTTTGGAAACTGAGGTCTACGGCAAGTTGAGTCTGGGGGGCCGGAATCTCTCCAATTCTTCTAGCCACGTTCATTCGAACATTGATGTTTTCGACCTTATTGCTCCTCAAAATCAAATGTTGCCGCAACAACAACAGCAGCAGCAGCAGCAGCAATCTCCGTCACAACCCCCACCTGCTCAGAACCTACAACAGCAGAACAACCCCTCGTTCCCCCACCAGTTGGGAAGACAGGATTTCCGTCTGGTCGGAAGCGGTTCTGGCAATGGAGGCAGCGTCAGCAGTTTCTCCAACAAGGATCTCTTGTACCTCCAGCAGCAGCACCAGGAGCTGTACAATCAGCAGAAACACACTGGCGGATTCACTGCTACAGGCTCGTCGATGTCTCCTGCTAAAGGAGTGGCTGTGGGCGTTGGTGTTGGTGTCGGAGTTGGGATGGGCCAGCTAGGCAAAGAAGACGGCAAAATCATGCTTCCTCCAATCGGGCAGAACTCTCGGCAGCTTCCGATTCCGTTTAGGGCCGCCAATCCTGGAACCTCAATGAGAGTTTCTCCAGGCTCTGGAAAGCCGGTTGTCGAGGGCATCAATGAGTTGCTGCAGGCGGCATCGAGCTCGGAGTTTGAAAGGAAGGGAGATTGAGTCTGGGGCTATTGGGCGAGCAAGCAACGAATGAAGCGAAGTGGGAGTTGGTTGTGCGTACCGCAAAATAAACGCTTTACATTTAGTCTCCTAGTCTGAGTGATTTGTTTGAGAAAGAATGCGGTGGGGGAGGAGAAGCGATTACGAATTATGACTCTTAGCCTTGCAGATTCATCAGCACCTTTCGTAACTCAAACATACCCCTAGAGCTGCTCAAATAAATCAGCTTCTTTTCCCTCAATTACTAGTCGCTGCGACACTGTGCCCCTGTGTGGCCTTTTTACTCAAGAATATGTATATGTATTATCACTATTCAATGCTTGTTGAGAAATGTAGATGGCTCATTGTTGGCCGTGAAAGACCCGTTAATAGCGCTGGAGACCAGCTTGGAGCTGTAGCTGTTATTTGGACCTTTAGGTGTGGCTGGTGCGCGGGTGGATATGGGAGTGGGGGTGGGGGTGGCTTGTTTCGGTGTGGCGGGTGACGCAGGCCTCTGGAAGGACGTCTGGGTATTATTCTCCTGTTGAGAACCATTCACAGCAACCCCCAGAGCATAACATACAACCAAGAGCCCGACGATACTGGCCACGGGCCGGTTGACTGTTCTGGTGTCACCGTAGACGTCTTTGCGTATGCCGTGTTTGATGTTTCTGTTGAGCAGGTCGTGGTTGAGCAGGTCTCCAAACTGAATGATCTTGCGCTCCTGTTGGCGTTTCTCGTTCTTCAGGTTGCGCTGGAAGTGTTTTTCGAAGTCAAAGTGGGGCACTTCATCGTTTTCGTTTGGGACCGTGCTGGCAAAAGTCGCAGGCCGGTAGCGTGGCTTGTACCCGTGGTGGCGGTGCACTGGTGTACGGGTTTGGTGGATCGTGTTACCACGACTAGCGATGTCTTTCAAACTTCTATCGTAGGACGATCGTTTGGCAGGATCTGATAGAACCTCGTAGGAACGTTTTATTGAGAGGTACCGTTCATTCTTGGTGTTGAGCTCCTCTGCTGAAAGTTTCTGCGACTTCAGAATGTCTGGATGGTACTGCAGGCTAAGCTTCTTGAAGCTGGACTTGATGTCTCGTGCAGAAGCCGTTCGGGAATGTAGATTGAGGTTTTTATAATGGTTATGAGAGTCTGTGGACATGAATCGACACGATCGGAGTGCCAGAGTTCCCGAGGAGTCGAGGGGCCTGGGACTTTGGAGGGCATAGTGGAGCCCCAAGTAGTTACCCCGCCAAGTTGCGGTTGCTCTCATGAAGGATTTGGAGTATCTAGAGGCAATTTGCAAGAGCTTACCAGGAAGTGTCACGGCAGAGAGACAGATGACCACTGTAGTTTCCCAACGACTTTGGAAACTTTTCAACGGCTGGCGGATCAGTCCTGGTAGTGATGGACTCTCGGAGATTGACAATTAATATTTTTTTAGGACCGATAAATTCCTTGAATCTCTAATCTTGCGCATAATTTCGCGCACGCACGACTATCGATTGTTGCGCATATTATATGAAATACTGTAGTCGACCACTGAGAACAATAAGCGATGGGTCTTTAAGCGAAATAAGGCACCATCAGAGACAACGGGCTATTCCGGGAATTTAAACCGCTTATGGCATGTGGTAATCCCTACTCCGCTGCAACCGTACTACTATCATCCACATCGGTGGATGCAGAAGCCGCGTCTGTATGTACACGATCGTTCTCTCCCTCGTTGTTATCCTCATCGTCCCCCTTCTCCTCCTCCTCCTCCCCCTCCTCATCTTCATCGTTGAAGTCAAGCTCCAACCAGCTGGGCCACGCCAGCTCCTTGATCAGTAGCCCGCGGATAGTTCCGACCAAAAATTTCTCAATCTTGCCGAAATTTCGCAGCACAGACCCGCTGTTGGCGACAGGCGGCGCGTCGCCGTACACGGGCATGGCATCTGCGTCTGTCAGATCGTAACTGCCAAGCTCGCCCTCGATTTTGAGGTTCTTGATGATGTCTATGCGCTCCCTGTTGAGCGAAAGCAGTGCCGGAGTGATCTCTGAGACTGAGGATTTTCGCGAATCCTGGCGTTCGTCGCGTCCGTCGCGTCCGTCGCGTCGATCGTCGCCAGGCCCATTTATCAGGTCTAAATTTTCATCGTCGTTGATGTCGCATAGAAACGATACAAACAGTTTGTGGTCCAAGTAAGCCACCACTGCGAGCGAATGGATCGACAGATCCGTAATCTTGAGCCGCACAGGCAGCCGGATGAACTCCTGGGCAGGGTAATTCACCAGCAGATTGCACACAACCTCGATGTAGATTTTCGAGTCAAAGCGCATGTCCAAAGTAAGCTGGACGTGTTTGTTCCTGTCCATTGTCTCCTTTGAAGGCTTCCCCGAGCTTGTTGTGCTGTTTTGTCTTGATTCAGGCTGTGCAGGCTCGTAGACTCCGTCAATACTGATATTTGCGTGTGTGTTGAGGTTGGTGGCATTGGTGCCAAAACCGGGTAACTCAGATACGTCCTGGTTAGTGTCTTTCATTCCAAAGCCGCCAATGCCCACGCCGTTGCTGATTCCTTGAAAGTAGGACGAATTGGACCGTGGCATCAGCAGAGAGCTGCGTGACGTGATCGGGGAGCTGATCATGCTGGGCGAGCCGGCCAGCTGGACCGGCGTCGAAGGCCTATTGAAGCCGCTGGCTACGGCGGCGGCTGGCGAAGGACTTCTGGACAAATCGAAGCCCGCAGTGGCCGCATGTGGGCCTGTGTGGTGGCGTCCCAGGATGTGAGAGGGCTTCCTAGGCGTGGTTGGAATGGGTCTGGTGGAGCTGGCAGTGCTTGTGCTGGCTGGAGACTCTTCGTGCTGGTCGGCGGGGTCTCCGTAGAACTCGGGGAAAGGGTAGTCGATGTCTCTGATGGCGATTTCTGGGGCTCTGTCGCCCAAAGAGAACTTCACCACTTCGAGCCCGTTGAGGTAATCCGGCAGGGAGATCGACGTGAGTTTGTCGTTCAGGAACTCCTGAAGCTGCTGGTTGATCGACGCGTCGGACGCGATCGTGTCCCAATTGATGTCGAAAGACATGGCGAGCAGATGGCTATCTACGTGTAGTCGAACTGCGCAGCCGCTTCTCTATGAGCACAAATCAGTGAAAATAATTACCAATTACCAGTGAAAAAATTCGCTAAAATCAACTTCACCAAAATCTGCAACTTTTGAGGCTGGAAAAGAGCAAAAAAAACGTCTGAGTTTTTGAGTTGCTCTCTCCAACCATCTGCCTCCCACCGCTCGAATTCTGTCAATTTCCCCCTCTTTTTACACCCGTCCCTCAGCAATGCTCACCAGAGCCCTCAGAATCCCGCGCACGTGGCTCGGCCACGCCCGCAGGTTCAACTCCACCCAGACTAAGACAGGCACGGCAGTCATGTTCATGAACATGGGCGGCCCGTCGACGGTCCCCGAGACCTACGACTTCCTGCTCAGACTGTTCTCGGACGGCGACCTGATCCCGTTCGGCCGGTTCCAGAACATCCTGGCCAAGTTCATCGCCAAACGCAGAACCCCCAAGATCGAGTCGCACTACGAGGAGATCGGAGGAGGCTCTCCGATCCGCAAATGGTCAGAGCTGCAGGCCAAAGAAGTCTGCCAGAGACTCGATAAAATCTCCCCGCAGACAGCGCCCCACCACCCGTACGTCGCCTTCAGATACGCCCACCCTCTGACCGCAGAAACGTACGCACAGATGCTCAAGGACGGAGTCACAAGAGCAGTGGCGTTCTCGCAGTACCCCCAGTTCAGTTACTCGACCTCGGCTTCGTCCATCAACGACCTGTACAGACTGTCCAAAGTGATCGACAAAAGTGCCCAAATCGAGTGGTCCGTCATCGACAGATGGCCCAAGCACGAGGGTCTTGTGACCACCTTTGCCAACCACATCCAGAACTCGCTGGAGCAGTTCCCCGAGCAAGACAGACCCAAAGTGGCCATCCTGTTCAGCGCACACTCCCTGCCCATGGAAATCGTCAACAGAGGCGACTCTTACCCGGCCGAGGTGGCAGCAACCGTCTACACTGTCATGGAAAAGCTCAACTTCAGCAACCCCTACAGACTTGTCTGGCAGTCCCAAGTGGGCCCCAAGCCGTGGCTCGGAGGCCAGACCGCAAAGATCGCCCAGAAGCTCGTCGACGAGGTCAGCGACGCCGACGTCCCCGGTGTCGTCATCGTTCCGATCGCGTTCACCTCTGACCACATCGAGACCTTGCACGAGATCGACATCGAGCTCAGAGACGACCTCAAGACTCCCCACAAGATGGTCCGCTGCGAGTCCCTGAACGGCGACCCGGTGTTCCTGGACGGCCTGGCCGATCTGGTGAAGGCGCACCTCGAAAGCGGAGAGTACTTTTCCAAACAGCTTCCTCTGGATTATCTCCTTGGAAGCGTCACTGCCAAAAACGTGTTCCACCATCCTTCCGAACTGTTTGGCAAAAGAAAGCCACTGGAGAACTGAACTGAAAACAGTCCACCAGTCCCTACTGCCAATCATCTTCGTATCATTTAAACCCTCATTTCCGCTATATACTGTACATAGCAACTCTTTTCTTCCTCACTCCCGTTGTTCCGGCCTCTTGAAGCCCTGGCTAATGCACGTCAGCACCTCGTCGTAGAGCTTCGTCTTGGCAGACTCCTTGTCTTTGCGAGACGCCGTCGTGGCATCCTGCTTGGGTATAATCTCTTTGATCACAAACGCGACGTCGTTCCATTGGTCCTCCGTATCGCTGTTGAGCAACCTCTGGTACAGCTTGGTCACCAGCTGCTGCTTGTGCTTGTCCTTGTCCACAAATGGAACCACAAACTTGATGATCTCCTTGAACGACTTCTTGGGCAGCTCGAGGTCAGCCGAAAGACCACTGAACATGTCGATGAACCCGTTGTAAATGGCATTGTCTTTCGTGGCCAGCTCGGCAAAGAAAAGCTTACACATGTCAACAATTCCTTGGTCCTCGTTCACATACAGCTTCGCCATCTGCGACAGTTGGCCCTTGACTTTGACCTGTCCAGCCAGAATCAAAAACGTCACCGTCATCAAACACGTCCTCTGAACCATGATGTCCTTGTCCTGAAGCCTGCCGTACAAGTAGTCCTTGTTCGTGTCAATGATATTGTTGAAACAAACAGCCATGTCTCCCAGACCAAGAACAGCGTTGCTTCGCACGATCGGATCGGCTGAAGACTCCATCAAATGCAAGTATAGCGCAAGGTTCTCCTCGCAAAACCTCGGAGAAATGCACATCAGCTTCGACAGACACAAGATCGCCTGTCTTTGCAACCTCTCGTCATCAAACTCCTTCTGTTTCGTGACAATCTCCTTCAACAATGGAACGAACCTCGCAAGCAGCCCATTCTCACTGTACAGCAGTTCCTTTTCCTTGATCACCTGAATCGCATCTGCGAAATCGTCCTCGTTGGTTCCGCCAATCATGTCTAGCTCGTTGTCATGCTCGCTCTTTTTGTTTTCAGATGCAATCTTCTTCTTTTTGAACTCCGCCTCGCACTTCTCCAGATGCACAATCGTCTTCAGTCCAATATGTCCTATAAGAAACAATAGTTGCGAAAGACTGACTACCTTGTCCTGCTCCCCTTCAAACGCGGGAGAAAACACATTGGTTGCCTTTCTTTTCAGAATGTCAGAGCATATCAAATCAGGATGGGAAGAAATCGCATAGATCGTGTTCAAAGCTTCTTCGGCCATACTGAACCAAGCACCGTTCTCGGAATAGCTCAGCAAAACGCTGGTCAGCTTGTGACAAGCCTCGTCCTCTTTGGCCATCTTGTGACTGCTTAAGGACGCCTTGGGGGGAACTATTCTTCTCAGAGCAATGCACGAGAATCGGGTCAAAATCCAATCGTTGGTCTCAGTGTTCAGCCCTATGTTCAAAATAAGATCCAATCCTTTCAAAGCAATCTCGTTGTCCGCCAATGATAGCATCCCCAGAACAATGATGGACCCACGTTTCTGTTTCTTGTGAATCTTTTCGTTGCTGAAAAACTGCCAAAGAACTTTGACAACTTGCTGGTCAATGTGCTGCTTCCAGTAAAGCTCACACAAAAGTTTCTCGAGCGAGGCGAAATCGGCCATCGACGAGTCATACGTCAATTTCACCAGATTTGAAGCAATATAGGACGACTGCTGAACAACTGATGACTTTTCAGGCGCCGTCAAATACAGAGTTTGATAACAATCGATCAACTTCTCAACCACGTGGTTACCTTCCTCGTTACTGCCCTTCATCCAAACCAAGTGCAGCATTCTCCTGATCCCTTGTGAAGAGTTTTCGATTCCGTAAGCATCTGTAAGAACAAACAAGTTCATAGTGTCAATGACCTCGTTCTTGGACTTGGAGTAGAGCAGTTCACAGCATATCAGCGTTGCACGGTGAATCAATTTGATGAACCTCACAGCATCTTGGTAATACTGGAAAGTGAGCGTGATTTTGTTCAGTAACGCAGGGTCAACTGAGCTATCTAGGATGTTTGGATGACGTTTCTCGTTCTCGTTCGCTTCGTCTCCATCCTCTTCTGCTTCTTTTACTTTCGAACCCGCTTCCTCATTTTCATTTTCGCTATCGCTCGAATCGACATCCATATGGTCTCCGTTGTTTTCTTCTTCCCCCTCCTTTTCGTCTTCTTCCCCTTCCTCTTCCTCTTCCTCTTCCTCTTCGTCAGCAAAAAGCTCGGGCTGCAATTCTTTTAACTTCTCTTTGGTTTCTTCCAATCTCTTTGACCAGACTGAAAGTTCCAGTCTATCACCATGCATCACACTGTAAGGATGCGTGAGGATCAGAGAGGTCAAAAGCTTGATGGCGTTTCTACGAACAAGACCAGACTTGTCTTCCAGATGTCTGACAGCCATTTTTGTCCATTTGAGCCTCCTGTTGACAAATTTGACCTTCATCTCACTCAGTTTAGTGATTGCCTGAACGGCTCTTGAACGAACGTAAGGATTGATGTCCAAAAATCTGTCCTCTAGGAGCTCAATGAAACTGTCTGCCTGTTTCTTGTGTTCATCCAATTCCTCTTGTGATTGAGCCAGATCGGTGATAATATTACCAACAGCCTCGACTACAGCACACCTCAAGGTGAAAGAGTTGTTGTCCAGAAGTTGGGCCACAAGAAAAATCTGCCTCACCACCACTCTGGGAGACAGCTCCGAGAGCTTTATGATGAAAGTGCTCACAGACTTGGGTCCATTCGTATCGTTCTCATTGAACTGCTTGGCACTCACCTCTTTCAACACCTCGTCGGTTAGCTGGTTGTAGTCATAATGCTTGCTGAGAGTGTGCAAGAGCTCGGCCATGATCGTGCTCAAATGCTGAAAGTATGTAAGATGTTGCAAGATGGCATTTTGCGTGTGTGAGGACTGGCCGTGTTGCTTGACTGCCATACAAATAACCTTGAACGCATGCATCTTGATGGAAACTGTCTTGGCTCGTTCTGTGTTCTCCAAGAGAGCGTTGATTGGATTCAGGAATAATGTTCCAACGAACAAATTCCTTTCGGGTGTCGTTGGAAATAAAAGTGACAACTTTAGTTTCAAAACGTGTGAGATGGATATCAGGGAGTCCTCGATGAGACTGTTGGTCTTTTTCCAGTGGTTTCTCGCGTCATTATCTTTAAGATTCGGTTCGTCTTTTCCCAGATAAAACAACACCACGTGAGTCAAGTACCCATACATCTCGAGAAGCCTTCTGTGCATGGAAAAGAGGTCCATGTCGCCGCTTTCCAACACCATCTGGGTCTGATCTGCCTGGTTACTCATCGAGCTGGAGATCAGATAACTCAGCTGGTATTGGAGCCGGTGTTCCAGCTGTGGGTAACAATGCGTGAGGTTCACCAACGGAGTCCAGTAATCGTCTTGGAGAACGGACTGGCATCTCAAAGCTAGCTCTTCGGTGACGACACCCAAAAACTCCGCTGGATCACTGTGGTCATCGAGTTCGAAAGAGTCCAGCTGCTCAGGGAACGCAGTCAGCCACTGTGACAGGTTGAAGTCTGTCTCCATCGTCCGTAAAAAGTCCGAATATACGCGTGTTAAAGCAGAGTGTTTGCCTGCTTCCACGATGGTTCCCACTGGTTTCGCTTTTGTTTGTGGAACAAAATTGTTCGTGTTTGTTTTGTTTTGATTTGTTTCGATCGCTCAACCATATCTTATTTTGACAGAAGGCACTAATGATACTTTTTTATCTTTTTTTTTTTTTTTCACTTGACTTGACCTGGTTGATAAGAGCATTTGCCCCGTAGCTGCCACCCTACGGCCACATAAACCCTCATGTCGGAGAGAAAAGCAATCAACAAGTACTACCCACCTGACTTTGATCCGGCCAAAATCAAACGGGTCAAAAAGACCAAGAAAGTGGGCCCAGCGTCATGGCCCACAGTGAGACTCATGATCCCCTTTTCCATGAAGTGTCTGGCGTGCAACGAATACATTGCCAAATCCAAGAAGTTCAACGCAAAGAAAGAGCTGCGACCAGAAACCTACCTGGGGATCAAGATCCTGCAATTCCATTTTAAATGTCCTCGCTGTTTTGCAGATCTTGTCTTCAAAACAGACCCGAAAAATGGAGACTTCGCATGTGTGTCTGGGTGCAAGCGCAACTTTGAGCCTACCAAGGAGGTCAAGAGCAAAGAGGAAACATTGGAAATGATGCTGGCCCGTTTGGAGGAGGAGGATAAGAAGGAGCAACTCTCAAAGGAGGGCAAAAAGAAGCAGGACTCTGAGGAAACGGCTATGGAGCAGCTGGAAAGAAGACTGGTAGAGCAACAGAAAGAACAAGAGATGGTCGAGGAAATCGAAGAATTGCAACAGCGAAGCAGGAGATTGGAGAAGAAGTCGAATCTTGTGGAACACAGAACTACTCAAGAGGACCAGGAGTTACGAGACCTCCGCGAAGCACAGGAGGCTTTCAAACGACATGAAAGGATATCAACGCCAGAGGATCTGATATCAACTACCATCAAGGAAGAGCAGGTCGTGCCAGAGGTTACCAAACAAGTACCGAAAGGCCCTCCTGCAACGTCTGGAATATCATCTGGAATTCTGGCTGGCTACTCCTCCTCTTCGGAGGATGAAGATGCGCGGAGTTCAACGAGTGAACCGGTTGCTACAGTCACGGTAAAGAGAAAAAAGAATGCGTTGGGAGTTACAGTGAAGAAAAAGTCTCGGTTGGCGTGACAAAGCCATTGTCGTTCGCGTTTCATAGACGGATGAATTGGATCAATCTGCATATATATGTGCATCGTTAGCATTAACATTATTGTGGGAGAAAAACGCTCCCTCTCGGTTAGTAAATCGATCAAAAGTGTATGATGGCTAATCCCTGATCTTAGAATAGCCTTTCACGACGGCGTTGCTGACTCCAATTCGCCGGTTCTCTAGGGCATACATGAGGTCTCTCAGTACCACTCCAGGCTCCTCCCTGGCTTCTCTGAAACGGATTCCGTTGTCACCTCTCGCAGTGATGGAGTTGCTTTTCGAGGGAGACTGCATCCACGAGTACTTCTTCTTGGAGCCACTCATCATGAGCGAGGCAGTCAAGTTAGTCTGTTTGTGCTCCGCAATCATATCCTCCTCTTTTTTCTCTTCCTCCAAGCCCAAAGCCACTCTTCTCTTGATTCTCTTCTCTTCTTTTTCTTTCTGCTTTGTGGCGATATCTCTGAGAGCCTTGGAGACTTCAGACTTGGAATTCGAAATGGTTTGTTTCTGTTTGGTTCTCAGCCCGCGGCGACGATGGCGTGACATCACCACCGAGTCGGTCACCAGATTCGTCATGTACGTCTCGCACGCACTGGACATGAGATTGATTAGATCCTCATCAAAATCCATCTCCTTGAGTCCCTGCTCCTCCATAGTTTTACTCATGAACCAAGCCAATTGCTGCGACTTGAGGAAGTTGTTGGGCCCGATCTGCTTCTTGGAAACAGAAAGTCCGCCCACCATGGCCTCTTCTTCGGCACGGATGTTCACTCCGGCAGCAGCCACTGCGTCTGCAAGCTCTTCCGGGTTCTGATTGCTGAGTCCGCTCTTTTGTCCGCTCTGTTTCGAGGTGTTGTACGTTCTTTTCTCGGTAGTTTTCTTTCCATCTTGTTTCGGCTGTTTGGTCGATGTTTTGCCAGTAGTGCCACTGGTGGGTCCAGTCTTGCTGGCCTTAGCCCCCTTTGGCTCCGAGTTCTTGGATCTCTCCTGCTGCGTGTTGTTTTTGACCTGTGGCTGGCCAATGTTCTCGAAATCAAGCCCCTCAAATCCAGGTGTTACTAATGCTGAGCCTGGCGAGTCCATATTGGGCGTCGCAATGTTCGACAAAGAAATATCCAGGCCAGGACTGTTGGCGTTCGATGTGTCCATGCTGGGTCCTGAGAGCCACGAGGGTAGCAGTTCATTGTTGTTGGTGGCTTGAGTCGTTGCTATTGGAGTTGTTCCCGTCGTTCCGGGGCTATCTATCCCTGCGTAGTCTTCCAGCTTCACTCTTTTAGTCGCTGACGTTGGCTCGTCAAGCACCGAAGCGGGACGACTGTGGTTGTAGCTGTTGTTGCCACTATCGCCAGGGCTCGGGGGAATCGTGCCTGAGCTTTCGGACATCACTAAGGAGTGCCGATGTTGGGATAAATGTGTGTGTGCCTGGGCAAATCAGAATCCTGCGAGGTTTCTGGTGCAATTGGTGGTGGCGTGTGAAAGTGGAGCTGCTCAAACGGCGATGGATTATGCGTCTATGAGTATCTTTGTGTGTAGTACGACAAGTACTTTATTTTGTAGATTTGCACTTCAACTTGATTTTTTGAGCTGTGACCGGGTAACACCTGCCCTGCCGGGAGATCTGAAAAAAAAAAATATTTTTTAAAACCTGAAATATTTTTCACTCTTCTCTGTGCTCTATCAGTACACTGCGATACATCTCCCACAACCACCAGCATCAAGATTCACAATGGCCATCATCACGTTTCAGGGACACAAGAACTTCAGAAAGCGGTTGGTGCTTGCTACGCTTGCCGGCAAACCGATCAAGATCGAGAAAATCAGGTCCACAGATCTCAACCCTGGTCTCAAAGACTACGAGATCTCGTTTCTTCGTCTACTCGAAAGCGTCACCAATGGTACTGTCATCGAGATCTCTTACACAGGTACCACT
Source organism: Ogataea glucozyma (assembly GCA_003706155.2). Classification (NCBI taxonomy): domain Eukaryota; kingdom Fungi; phylum Ascomycota; class Pichiomycetes; order Pichiales; family Pichiaceae; genus Ogataea; species Ogataea glucozyma. The sequence continues at coordinate 93,145 of PPKO02000016.1, forward strand.
GTCATCTACAAGCCTGGCCTGATCATTGGAGGCAGCATCACGCACAACTGTCCCGGATCCAGAGCAGTTGGATATTTCATAGAGCCGATTCTATGTCTAGCACCGTTCTCCAAAAAGAAGTTTTCTGTCGTCTTCAAAGGTCACACTTCGTCAAAGGGCGACTCGGGGCTCGAATTCATCAAATGGGGGCTCATTCCTGTGATGGAGAAGTTTGGAGTTCGTGAAGTCGAGCTTCACACTATCAGAAGAGGCTCTCCTCCTCTTGGTGGGGGAGAAGTGCATCTATTGGTGAACTCTCTGATTCCGCAGCCTGTCACGATGCACGTTCTAGACTACCATAAGATTGCGGCCATAAGAGGAGTGGCGTACTGTACGAGAGTGTCGCCTTCGGTGGTCAACAGACTGGTGGACTCAGCTCGGGCTGTGCTGAGAGCCACTGGTTGTGAAGTGAATATCACCACCGACGTTTGTAGAGGAGAAAACGCAGCCAAATCGCCGGGTTTTGGTCTCACGTTGTTCACAGAATCCAAGAAGACTCCATTCAGATACATTGCCGAGGATATCGGGCTCGGAGGAGAAACACCAGAAGACATTGGAGAAAGAGTCGCATACAGTTTGCTGGAACAGATCGAACACAGTGGCTGTCTGGGCCGGAATCAGTTGGACTTGGCATTCATCTACATGGTGATAGGCAAAGAAGACATCGGGAGACTCATCGTCAACAAAGATCAAATCGACGGTGATCTGGTGCAGCTTCTCAGAGACATCAAAGCCGTTTTTGGCACCGAATTTTATTTCAAAGAGACAGACGAGTACGAAAACTCTTTGATCGCAACTGTCAAGGGTGTCGGTTTCACCAACGCCTCCAAAAAGATAGCATGAGCGTTTTTTAGTATTTCTTGTTTGTATAGACCGTCCCATCAAAGATCGCTGTAATTATTATTAGTCTCATCGACATTATTTCAATGGCATGTCCTGAAGATCATTGAACAACCTTTGGAGTGCATCCTGATGCAACTCGCCGTGCTTGACTCTCTCGACAAACCAGTCCTGGAACGTCTCGCTCACCATGTACTTGGTCTTCTGAAACAATTTGAACTCGTTGAAAAAAGCAGTTTTTACAAGGATGATCCTGCTCAGCAGCACATTGAGATCGTCGGCAGATTGCGTCAAGATCGTCACGAGCTTGTCGACGTCAGAACCACGAATGTCAGACTTGATTTTGATCTGGAACAATCTCTCGTTTGTTCTGGTGATTTTGTTCAGAAGGCCATGGATCTGTTTTTCCGAGGTGTTCTTGAAGTTGTTGAGTCTCTCAATGAGGAAATGCAGCGATGCTAGATAGTCCTGGAATCTCTTGAAGCTCTCCAGCGTGTCTGAGTTCAAAGAGTTCAGTTCGTCGTCTTTCAGTTGCTTGGTGTTGTGGATGAACTTGATCACCTGCTTCAGGATTGTATTAATGATCGATAGGTTCTGAGACTCCTCAGGCTGGTTGTGCTCGCTTCCGACAAGATTCTCCAATCCATAAACCGCAGGGTCGGATTGAACAAATTGGCTCAAGTAAATGGAGAACCGTTGGTTGTCCATCGAAAGAGCCTCCTCTCGTTTCTCGATTCTCTCCACCAAAATGCACAGCTTCGACCAGATGTCTGCCATTCTGGTGAGATTTGAATTCACGAGGTCCAAATTCTCGAGAAAAGTCAGATCCTTGTGATTTATGGGCGATTCATTCCATATCTGCGTGATGTTGTTGATAATCGAGTCATTACTGTTAGTTGGAGTGGTGTTTTCCAGATCCTCGGGCTCAGACTCCGGGTCTTTCAAACCTTTGAGAACCTGGTCCAGATTGATCTTGAAACGTTTTGGGAGACCAACTTTGACACCGTCAAACTCGTCGCTAACTTCAACGTTGGCGAACTTCTTCCAATTGGAAAAGTCGTTTGGAACAGTCAGGAACATAATCACCAAGTTCTCTTTGGACAGGATGGGGTGCTTGATGAGCTGGAATAGGAACCGCTGGAGGCCTCTTCTTCTTCTCTGTAGAAACACAGAGTCTGTAGAAGGAGCTACTGAGAGTGGACGTTAGTATTGGTGGGTAGCGGAGGGGCGTTGAAAAACGGGGAATTTTTGCTGATTTTGTCAGAGCAATCATTCACCTTTGCTTGGTAACTTACTGGTAAACTTCTTTGGAGGCAGCTCCGGAATCAATCTGAACGGATACTTGCGCCACAGAACCTCCAAAAGCCACGCGAAATCGCTGTATCTGCGCACGATCTTGGTCTCTGAGGACCCGCTCGACTTGTTGTCGCTCTGGTAGTACTCACTGGGAAACTTGAGGTTGTGTGCGATAAGATAGTTGACATGCTTGAACACAATCCCTTCTTTCTCAGGGATCTCTTTCACCTTGATGATCGACTTGTCGTCGCTGTTCTGGTACCCGAGCGGATTGAACGTCCGTGCCATCTCGTCAGACCACACGCTGGCTTCCAGGTCTTTTGAAAGGGGCTCCTCTTCGTCCAAATCTCCTTCAACGGCTGTGGCATCGACAGGAGTGCTTCTGAGGGGGTCGGAACTGCTTGCAGACGTCTCTTCTCGTTCGACGGGAATTCTCCCGGGCAGCTCTTTGCCCACCGAAGTAGCCATCAAGCCAGCTGTGTCCGGCGCTGTTTTTGGGTTGGAGTTCCCGGTGGCTTTTCCAAAGGGAAAGGACTCGAAATTTGAGGCCAGAATGTCGTTGGAATTGTAGGCACTCCAACTGTTATCGTCCAGAATCGACGCCTGCATGTTTGTGCGGCTCTTCGAGGCTGAAGAGCCCCACGGATCGTCTTCTCCGAGGAGTGGGTCTCCAATTGAGCCGAATATGCTATCTGACATTCTCGTGTGCTGTTGTTTGGAAGTGCTCGGAAAGATGAGACGAAACCTTGGTGAATCTTGGAAGGGACACTGTGATGCTGATGATGACGTCCGCAACACCCAAGCTCAACAACGGAAACTGGTGGTAGGAGTAAATTATATGAGACACGTCGGTATGACGGATACAAAGAACAATCACCCTTATTTGCTTCTTTTCCCACCAGTCCGAAATTTGAGGGTGCAAAAAAAACACAAACACAGTAGGTACAAGCCACTGGTCGACGCGCCGATCGACGCACAAACATCTTCGCGTTCTCGTTCTCCAATTCTTGAAGAAAATAAAAAATTAATCAACAAGCAGAAATGCCCTCTACATATAGCAACCCCTTTTCTCTGTTCACCACACTCTCATGCAGTCGCCCAACAGACTTACGCTCGGCGTGCCCGCGACGAATCCGGAGGCCGTGGGAGCGGTAGGAACGACGGACTCGACCGGTACCAATGGGAATTTCGGTGGTGGGACTCCTGCTGGTCCCAGTCTTACACAGCCCGGACCTGCGCCCTTGAAAACATACAACAACGAGAACACGTACATCTACAGGCAGGTTGTGAGTTTCGAGTCGGACCTCAAGAACCTGACGGCGTCGATCCAGCAGTACGAGCCGAGTCCCGAGATCGCCGCGCGGCTCGTTTCTACTATGGACAGCATCAACAAAGAGCTGAGCCAATTGGAAACGTTACACGAGCTGAAAACAAACCAGCTGATGAAACAGAGCAACGAAAATCACCAATTGAACGAAAGCATGAAACACATTCTCACCACGCTGAACGAGAGCAGAAAAGAACTGAACGAACTGCCGAAACTGTCGGTCGAAGAAGAGGCTGAGGTCGCAAAGCTCTCCGAAGCCCAGCCAGTCCAGCCGAATTTGGAGGCAATCAAACAACTGCTGGCATACGCCATGAAACTGTCCAAGTTCTCGAAGATCCCGAAAACTTTCGACGGCTTTCTGATGCCCAACAACTTCATCTGGCCCGGGGACGACAACATGAGAAGAGGAATGCTGGCCACTGCCTCGCTGATCCCAGAGCGAATCATCAACAACGAGAACGGAGAGGACGAGGAAGGCGAAGGGGGAGTTGAGGAGAAGAAGGAGGGCGGCGTTGACGGGGCAAAGAACGACGCGGACGACGAGGACGACGAGGACGACGACTTTGTTCCAGAGCGGAGAAACGGCGACGACGAGCATGTTAGGAGTCCAAAAGGAAGGCAAGATGCTGCGGAAATCATGGCTGGTCTGGACCTGATGGAGTCGGACGAGGACGATTGAGGACGAGAGCGCAGCGAGCAGCCATTCGGTGAAAATAGCGAGCCTGTGAGACCGTTGGACCGTCTACTTCAGTCGGCAAACTTGATTCGAGTGGATTGCTAGAGCTTTCCAGAGGCGCTCGCCGTCGAGTCTCACCAGAAAGGCATTCTTCAAGTTACCAATAGAAGTAAAATACACGAGCTCCGTTGATGATTACTGTTCAGTCGTCTGTGCCAACGCCATTGCTCATACTCAGTTCCTTTACTCGATTGATTCATTCTCGATTACTTGACTTGTCTCATACAATTCATTCACTCATATGGAGTTCCTTCGCCATTCTCCTCTCGCCTCGCACGACTCGACCAACAAACAAGGTCAGTCCCGCTTGCTCAACTCATCCAACCGCGTGATGTAGGATTTGACATCTTTCTCCAGGTCAAGCAAAGCCGACTTGACTGCGTCGATCTCTTGGACATCGATCGGCGAGTCAGCCGTCGCAGTGTTCAGCTCCACCCAGTCGTCAAACTCCTTGGCAAGCGTGTCGTAGTTCTCCTTGATGGCCTCCAGATCCGGCACGGCAAGATGCTGCTCCTTGAGCTCGTCCTGGTTGTCAAAGTCCGGCAGCCTCTTGAACGACTCCGACAGATCGGCAGCAGAGCCGAAATGTTCCTTGAGCTTTTCCAGAGTTCTCTCGGCCTGCGGGTTCACAGGAGTCGAGGAAGTTGGTGAGATGTCCTTGGCGATTGGCTTGAGATGGTAGGTAGCAAGATACTTAGAGAAGCGTTTTCCAACGGGACTATCGAAGAACAGAATCACGCTGAAGCATCCAATATGAACCCAGAAGTAGCACGATTTCCACAGATTGAACGACGGAACAAACTCCAGAAGCACGAACGGCTGCACAATGTAGCCAAAGGCGGCCTGTGTGACGATCCAGCACACGACGTCGTACACGGCTTTGTAGCTGGAGACGTTGGTGTTGTCCTTGGTGGCAAACAGAGGACGGAAGTTTCTTCTGAACAGCTTTCCGACGGTCTGCATGAACGCGCCGATGATGAAAGTCATGTAGTAGCCGGGCATGGTTCCGTGCCAGAACGCCGAGGTGAAGAAGGTGAGGAAAGTGGGGATCATTCCTGGCTTCAAAGCGCCGGTCTGCTTGTCTCTCTTGCAGGTACGAAGGTAAATGTAGTTCTTGAGCCACTTATTCGTGTTCATATTCCATGCCTCGAGACAATCGTGCACGTTCTGGCCCGTTTCAAACGTGTAAGGGTCGATGTTTTGCACCCGATTCCAGTACAACTTGTCGTTTTTGGCGTCGTAGCCGTTATAACCGAGCCCGGCAACGATGCAGCCGGCCTCGCTCACGAGCCAGACGGCGTAGTACTTCAGTCTGTGAACAAAGCCCAGGATCCACAGGTACGCCACCTTGTACACGAACGAGGACGAGCTGAAAGAGGACGAAGTCGTGTGGTCGAGAGAGATTTTGGGCTTGAGGAAGATCCACAGGCCGGCCCAGAACAGGCCCTGTGCCACCTTCCACAGACCGACGCGGCCGCTGCGAGGGATTTTTCTCTTTCTCCTTCTCCCAGGCTTCCTGTGCTCGGGCACGTCGTCAAAGATGTCTGTGAGGATAAACTTCTCGTAGTCAGCATAGTCGAACGACGGTCCTGTCACGAGGGAGGCGTAGAAGAAGACGTAGCCCATGAAAGAGAGCAACGACGGGTGTTTGAGAACCGCACGTGACTTCTGGTACGTGTTGAGCTGGGAGTCAAAGAGGTTGGGACTCGAGTGGAACAGACGTCCGTCGCTGATGGACCAGCCGAACGAGCTCAGCTTCATCACCAGCACCATCTGGGCTCCTGTGATGTCAATGACGGACGGGTCGTACTTCTGGGTGAAGAACTGGGCCCTCACGTGGTTGGCGCACAGGAACAGCATCAGACAGATGAGGTTGACCCAGGGCATGAGCCGCGACTTGTAGTACTTGGTCACGACATAGGTGAACAGGGCGTTGGCCAGAAGCACCAGGAATCCGCTGCGGATCTCCAGAATCAGAAACGTGTAGACCGCGCTCATCAGGATGATGTAATGGTTCTTCAGGCGCACGTTGTGGTCCGGGAGTCGCTTGAAGACTGCGCTCACCGGAAACGATAAAAACAAACAGGTGAGGATCTTGCTGGACCCCTCGTCCAGCCCGGACTGGGCCGCCAGCCACTTCGCCAGAAAGGCAAACGGGTTTGTCGGCATTTGCGAGATGTTTGGCGGGGCGGAACGTTTGTCTGTGTCGCAATGTTTGCAGCCAAACAGCTATCAAAACAAATATGTTGATCCAGCAATGAGAAAAAGTCGGGTAAAAAATTTATACGCACTAAAATTCGTGGTGCTCGAAAATCCGAAATCTCTTGAAAATCTTAAGTATGGAAAACGCTTCTCTTATAACCAAACGGCCGATCGCGACCCATCGACTCACTCGCTCATCCTCCTCATGCTGGGACTCAAAAGGGGCGCTTCGGCGCTAGGTCGTTGGACCCAGGCGGGCCGGGCGGGCCCATTGGGCCAGGTCGGCCCAATGGGCCCAATGGGCCCAGCAGGGACCTGCAGGGTATCCTCCCGTCCCCTCGTCAATCTGTCCCAATGGACTGCCCAATCGTCCGACTCCGAACAGTCCTACGTCATCAACAAGAAATTCAGACACCCGCGCCCGCTCATGTACCGCCTGATCTCCCGGGTCGACGAGTACCACCAGTTCATCCCGTACTGCACAGACTCCTTCATCAAGGAGTACGACGCTAGCGGCCAGCCGACAGTGGCCGGTCTCCGGGTCGGGTTCCAGACGTTCGATGAGGAGTTCACCTGCGATCTCACGTGCCAACAGCCTTCGCTGGTCCAGGCTCGATCCATCACTCACTCCCTGTTCAAGTCGCTCTACACCGAGTGGAAGCTCGTGGCTATCGATGAGCACACCTGTCGTGCCGAGCTCAACCTGCGCTACGAGTTCAAAAACGAGCTCTACAACAAAGTGAGCTCGCTGTTTGCCCGAAAAGTGGCCAGTCTCATGACGAAAGCGTTCGAGAAGCGAGCTTACGAGGTTTCGCGGGAGCAGGGGGGTGCCAAAGGGGACTTATAGATACTTGTACATATGTAGTAATAGACGGGACTGATTTGTCTTGAAAGGCAACGAACAGAGCGACTCAAATCGCTGGGTCGTCTGCCATCGAGGAACTGAAAGCCCTTGACTGTAACAGATACCAGAGCTCAAAGGAACAATTGAGTGTTTTTGGAGTGCCGATATAACGACGGGAGTTGATGTCTTAGCCAGTCCCCTATCCCATTGATACTAGCCAAATGAAGTACTCCAATGGCTTGCTATTGACTTGCTGCTCGCTTCCATCATTGTCCCTGCTCCCATTTCTCGACTTACGTAAGCACTTTCGCGGATCAGTTTCCCCCCAACAGATTCGCGATTCGCGATTTCCGATTTGCGATTTGCTGCTCTGCTTTGTTTCTTTCTTATCTTTGAGCAGTTGATTTGAATCTATTCAGCACTCTCTTTCGCTCAATTGTCCTTACGCCCCTCTGTCTACTGCCACAACTCACCATGAAGCTTGAAGTTACTGTGAAAAAGCCGGTCTCTGGAAGATTTTTTGAGTATGCGCCGAAATTGATGGCTTTCGAGTTTGGATCTCTCAACTCCGAGAACGTGCTGGTGTTCATTGGTGGACTTGGCGATGGCTTCTTGACGGTTCCATATCTTCCATTGCTCTCTGAGAAGCTCAATTCGATTGGTTGGTCTCTTGTGCAGATTCAAATCACCAGCTCGCTTTCTGGATGGGGAACAGGCTCTCTCAAGAGAGACGCCAGCGAGATTGCCAAGCTGGTCGAGTACCTCAGATCGCCCTCCACCGAGGCTGGATCCAGAAAAAAAGTGGGCTTGATGGGCCATTCGACCGGTTGTCAGGACTCCTTGTACTACCAGTCCAAACTAGACACCACAGAGGCAACAACAGCGGATTTCGCTATTCTCCAGGCCAGTGCTTCCGACAGAGAAGCCTTGACCACGGTCATTCCTCCACAAGAACTCGAAGAATCGGTGGATTTGGCTAAGAAGTACATCGATGAAGGAAACCCGGGCGAGATGATGCCAATTCGCTACACGGAACCATTCCTTGGCTCGCCTGTAAACGCATACAGATGGTACTCGCTTGCTTCTGTGAGAGGAGACGACGACTTTTTCTCCTCCTATCTCGAGCCAGAAGACTTGAAACAGACTTTTGGAAAGGTCAAAAAGCCATTGCTGGTGTTGTACAGCGGATCAGATGAGTTTGTTCCAAACACTTTCTCAAAGCCCGAACTATTGGCCAAATTTCAAGCTGCCACAGATAGTAAATATTGGTCTCCACTGAGCAAAGTTGTGGAGGGCGGGTGCCACAATTTGGGGCCTGGCTCCGCCGAGGGCGCAATGGAAGATGCAGTGTCTACTGTGGTTGAATTTTTGAGCGGACTGTAGATATATGGCCTTACTTTTAATTTGAGATTATTGTGCGGCTGTGCGGAACGGGGTGCGAAAGGAAAAACCATCAAAATTTCCACTTTCACTCTTGGCGCATAAATAACGGCCGCAGTGGGGGGCCGGCGCTCAGTTTCGACAATAATTTTTGCCTGCACGCTCAAATAAGCGCCTCTATCGAGAATTTTGGTATATGTGATCCAGTACTCCGTAGTCATCTCAACTTAGGCTCCGTCCCGGTAAATCGCCTGCTTGCCATCAGATACAGGCGTGAAAATTTTTCAGAATGCTCATGCTAGCCGTAATGCCCAAATAGGAAGGAGGGGCGGCGGGAAGGGGTGCGAGGGGGTGTCTCAAAGACACCCTGCATGCAAGAAGCCACAGTTTTACACCCCATGCTCGACCGATATTAGGAGCTTTTTGGTGACTCTGGGCGGAGTCACTCGCAATACGGTGGTGCATTATGTAAGAACAATAGGCTCACCGAATCCATTCTTGGCTGGCCACATCTCGAAGCTAAGTACTTAAGTGTTGATGGATCTCCCCGGAGTGGAGAGCTTGTTTAACTTTTGGCCTTTACCAAACCACCCGCAGCATGTCGAGCATAAGCAGCACACCAGGGTCCGAAAAGACCAAGAACAGGCTCGCAGTCAAATCCAGGGATGCCGACGTGACGCTTGCGTTCATGAAAGAGCACGATAGCCGTGTCCCAGAGATCACTCCCGAGCAGGAGAAGAGACTCAGGCGCAAGGTGATGATCATTGTGGTTGGTCTGACTGCACTCACCAACCTGATTCTGTATGCAGACAAGGCTGTGGCCTCTTACACTTCTCTTTTTGAGTTTTGGGATGATACTGGCTTGACACAGAATAAATACAACAATTCCAGTACCCTGTTTTACGTTGGTTATATCGTGGGTCAAGTCAATCTTTACCTGGTGCAAAAGTTACCAATTGGCCGGTTTATTACGGGTCTCACATTCGTATGGGGTGCAATGATTTTTCTGCACTGCACTCTGTACAACTACCAGGGACTGTATGCCATCCGTTTCTTCCTTGGTTTTGTCGAGTCGGTTGCAATCCCCGTTCTTAACACCACGATGGGCCAATTTTTGACCAAAGATGAGAAATCTGCCACCGCTCCCATTTTCTATTCCACCTGTCTTGGTGTTACTATCCCAGTTGGATTTATTGCTTACGGTGTTTTGAATATCAAGAATTCACCCATACACTTGTGGAAAATATTCATGATCATCATTGGAGGATGGACATTTCTTTGGGCTATTGTGTTGTTCTTTCTCTATCCAAATAACCCTACCGATGCCGTCTTTCTGAATGAGCAGGAGAAAGTCTGGGTCATCAGAAGAGTGCAGAAGAGTACCGGTAGTTCGATTGAAACTAAAGTCTTCAAGAAATACCAGATGATTGAAGGTTTGAAAGACCCGATTACCTGGCTCTTTGGGGGTTTCTTCTTGCTCCAGCAGTTGGCCAATAACCTTACGTATCAGCAAAACCTGTTGTTCGAAAGTATTGGAAACATTACAAACCTGAACTCCACGCTCGTTTCTGTGGCAGCTGGTGGTTTTGCAGCAATTTGTTGCGTCATCGCCACGACGGTGCTGCTATACAAGGACAACATCGCAGCTTTTTCTGTGGTTTTTTGGTCAATTCCGTCTTTTGCAGCTTCCATTGCTCTTGTGACGATTCCATGGCACAAAAAAATTGCACTACTGGCCATGCTATGTTTGGCATCCCCATTATTCGGAATACCTTGGATTATTGCGTTCAGTCTTGCTAATTCTACTGCTTCCGGATACACCAAAAAGCTTACTAGATCTGCAGTGGTGATGATCTGCTACGGAGTAGCCAACATCATCTCTCCTCAACTGTGGCAGGAACGCGATGCTCCAAGATACTATCCTGCTTGGATCGTGCAAATCGTGCTTTCTTTTTTCACTGCTCCACTGCTGGTTCTTGTCGCTTGGTTTATCTTGAAAAGAAGAAACACAAAGAGGCTGGCTAGGCTGGATGCTGGTGAGAAGGTGGGGGTGATTCAAGACGAGTCAGGGGAGCTAGAGGTTGATGTTGCTATGCTTGATTTGACTGACTGGGAAAATGAGGCGTTTATCTATCCATTATGATGTCTAGCATGGCAAGTCGGGATATTGGTGTAACTGAATGATGTTTTGTTTTGCTTGACTTTATGAGTCAAATGGTAGCTTGGCCTATAAAATTAATATCAATAAAGATTTGAAAGCACGTTTACGAGCTCTGAGCCAAGAGTGGTGAGACCCTCTCCAGCTTTGACATGCATACTGAGCATATACCAGCAACGTCTTTTTTTCCAAGAAAGAAGCGTCGGAAATTCACGAAGACCAATCCAAGTGGATTGGAGTATGTGGGTAAAAGCTTGTGAGCTAAATCACGTGAGCTCTGGCGTCACGTGCCTGTCTCACGTGTAGCGCTTGGATCACGTGCATCTTTCACGTGATCAGATTACTGGTAAGCTGATCGGTTTGCCGCAGCTCACGTCTTGTAACTTGTACTGTGAAAGTCAGTTGAATCAGTACTAGAGCAGCTTGAGAAGCCTTATTATCATACAACTGTGTGTTGGCTAACTTCAAGAATTGCCTCTTATTCCATGAGAGGGTATTTTAAATTCATATTATTATTGAAAGTCGAGTTTGCGGGAATGATAGCCCACGTAAGTGGATCATCACTTGTTTACAAGCCTTCACATCAGTGGTTTGGAATTGTACACTTCCAGTATCACGCAGTACGGTGGCACACACGGGACTGCGAGAGCAGAAGAGTTTGGTCACGTGACTCGTGAGATCGGCTCAGTCTTGATTGTTCGATTGTGTTGCCGCTCTATGCTTGGCGGCCACCGCTTCATGTAGTGAATTATAGAGTAGACTACTTGAACACGTGGCCAAAGCTTTCACTCAAACCGACACCATGTTATCATCCTCTCTATTCACTGGTCTTTTATATTCAGTTATCGCTGATACTTTTTTTTTCTCGAGTGTCGATTTTATCAATTTTATCGCAATATTTAGATAACAAACCCGATTCGATAAGAATCAGTCGACATTCGACATCAATTCACACTGATTAATTTTTGGCCTCGAATATTCAATCAGATCTTATCCGATGGACGAGATTCTGGACGTGGATAAGATGAAACAGACGGTCAGTTCGGGCCACACTCGGACATCCACACGCTGTTTCCGGTGCAAAACGAAACGGATCGGATGCACTTACGAGTTCCCAAGGTGTCGGAACTGCGAGAAAGATGGAGCAGAATGTCTTTCGTGGATCAAAGGGGTAAGCAAGCCGGTCCCACGGAGCCTGGCTTTGTACTTAGAGCAACGGGTTGCGGAATTGGAGATCAAACTGGCCAAATTGCGCAGTCATGAAGCCATCAATGTGAGTGAGGAAAACGCTCTCGGACTCGCAAAAGTCGCTGCAGGGCCATTCTTGCCCACTTTTGAACTGCCTGATTTCCAGACAGAGCCCCGCAGAGAGCCATTGTCGTGCGAGCTGCTGATTTTCACGTCTAGCAGCCTACCGACGCCGTTCGACAGCGAGATCAGCGCCGCTGACCAAGGACGCGCCACTCTATTTATCCAAAAACACCCTCCAGTGGACATCTACAGTATTCCTGAAGGGGTAGTTGGCATCCTCATGGGAAACTACGTCGATTATCATCTGCCACAGTACCCAATAGTGTCAAGTTTGGTGCTCAGAGAGGTGGAAAAACGGGTCTTTCAAGACTCTGAAAATGCTACTCCCTTTGATAAGGCTCTGGTAGCCATCACTTTGGCCATCTCGGCAGCAACATTGAGTCACAAGGGAGAAAAACACGCGTTGGCTTCCTCCAGCGTTCTCTTTTCTGCCTTTATCTCATTATATTCTCGCGTAGAATGGACAAATAAGACCCAAAAGTTACAGGCAACTTTGCTGGTAGCACATTATGCCTTTGCAAATCCGTACGCAGCGAACGTCTGGTACGCAATGAGGGAGGCATTGAGGCTGTGTATGGAGCTCGGGCTTCACAAGGAAGTTCGGTATGACTCTGTGTCGCCCTTTGAAGTCGACATGCGACGCAGGCTGTTTCTAGTGACATCTAACATGGCCCGGCATCTAAGTGCCAACCTGAGAATTCTTTTCCCTGTTCCTGGAGAGCTGGTTTCGACCGAGTTTCCAACGCCCGTGGACGATTACTTCATCACGGCGACAGGAGTCGACCGCGACGGCCCACAGACGAAAGCTGCCGCCCTTCACTTCCATCAGTTCAGGGTGCTCGAGAGTGAAGTCCATGAGGTGTTGTGGCTTCACAAAAAAATTGATGAGGGCGCTTTTCCGACGATCGATGCGTGGCTTGATGCAATGGACTCTCAAGTTGAGCAATGGTACCTCAAAGCGGAAGAGTTTGCCAAAGTAAATCAGCTGCGATTCCGGCTTATCAGCAAGGCATCTATTCAAAGTCGACTGCGGCGCCGGACTCCGCGAGTCCCCAACCCACCGAAGGCCTCGCTGGTCAGAATGGTGAATGCGCTGGTCACGTGCATCGACGAGTACCTGCGAGACTCCCAAACGGGCCAGGTGTCCTATCTCTTCATGGGTGTATACTACATCGAAGAGGCCATTGTCAACTTGCTTGACGTCATGTGGTCTGGAACTGACTGGATCATGAGTTACTTCACCTTTGAGTTTCTGGAGTCAAAGGTGCAAGGGTGTCTTGGGCTGCTCACCAAGTTCAGTGAGCGTTGGCCGGATATCGGTAAAGGTCAAATGGTGATAGTTTTGAGCGAACTTTTCGACAAGGTCTGCCAGCGGCTACGTGGTGAGCCCCAAGTGGAATCTGAAGAGGCAGTCGTTTCCGAGCAGATCGAGCATTATCTGTTTCCACAGAGTCACACAGACGTAAGCGCACCTTTGCACAGTCCGCAAGCCGCCAAGTCTATAAGTTTGAGCCTCGCGTTTATCGAAAAGGACTTGCTTGCATTCCCTAGCCAGAGCAACTGGCAGGACAGTTTCAAACAGGACAAGGATGCTGAGGGGTGGCACTAGACTATGAGGGGTGTTTGCTAGGAAAAGAGGTGTCATGTGTTTGTACGCAGCGAATCTCAAAAAAAAAAAAGGATTTGTGAGTCTGTAAATGGCCAGTTGGATAGTAGTGACGAGACTTTGTAGCAATGCAATAGCACAGTGTCACTGAGAATTCAATGTGCTTACACTCTCTCTGCGCATTTGTTTGATCGACCAGACAGGTGCGGAGCACGCATCTGCACTGCATTGCCGCACTTCCGCAAAGCCGCACATCCCTGCGCGCAGGCCAAAAAACTTGCAAACATTCTACTTTACATCACCTGCCGTGCTTCTAGCCAATCACAGTTGCATCTGCTGCTTCCATGCAGCAGCCACCCCTCGCCGTCGCCCTTTTGCTTGCAACTCCACTGCAGCAAACTTCTAGCCGTGCCTCTAGCGAAGCGGCACAGAAAAAAAAGGCGGGTAAAAGAAACAATCCTATTGTTTTCACTCTGAGAGAGAAGTTTTGTTGCCAATTTCAGGTGGATGTGGAGAAGAACCATACAAAATCCGTGGAACCTTGAACAAAATTGTGAATGATTTCAATCAATTGAACTTTGAACTGTGCAAATTCATCCATTGAGTACGCGAGCTCCCCTTCTGAACGCTGACACATGGCTAAACACAACCATTCGTTCGAGATCACAGTGTTGGGTTGCTCGGGCGGCCCTCTGTGCGGCAAGACGTGCTCTTTCATGCTCAAGCCGGCCTCCGTCAGCTTTACACACATCTTGGAACATAAGATACCTTGTCTCGTGGGCCTGGATGCCGGTGCGGGTCTTACGACGCTGACGGAAATACTTGACGATTGCAGAAACAATACCACCAAAATCAGCAGTTTTCTCACCAATTTGTACGCAGATTCCGAACAACCAGATTTCTATCTCAACAAGTCTTCATCTTTGCAAGCCAAAAAGCCTTTCAGCAAAGACCTTTTTCAATCTCTTTCGGGCTCGTCCAATCTTCAGATATCTGCCCAGCTAATGGCTCAGATGCCCGCTTACCTCATCACACACCCGCACCTCGACCATATTTGCGGCCTCGTGCTCAATTCCCCTGCGTTCGCGTCGAGGAAAATGGTGTACGGGTTATCCGACACCATCGAGTGCCTACGAGATAACGTCTTCAATGGCTTTATTTGGCCCCAAATGGCTTCGGCAGACTCCGAGATTATGTCTCTCACATCTCTGGAGCCCTCATCAGAGCCACTTATTCTCAATGATTACTTCGCCGTGCAGGCTTTCCAAGTTTCACACGGTCATAAGACACAGTCCTCAGAAATATACCAGAGCACGGCCTTTCTCATCACTGATTGCAGCAGTGAGGCCAAGTTGCTCGTTTTTGGAGACGTGGAAAGTGATCTCTCGTCCAAATCACAGCTGAACGGCACCATATGGTCGCACGTACATTCATTCATTCTCAATTCCCAACTCAGTACCATAATTATCGAATGTTCAACAGTCGACAGACCGCCAGATCAGCCGTTGTACGGCCACATGACTCCCACAACACTCATTTCGGAATTCGTGAGTCTCCGAAAAGCTTGTATCAATGCTCTAATTGCCCAAAACAACGAAAAACCAGCTGGAAAGTTCGATCTTTTCTATCAAAACTACCCAAATCAACCTTTGAAGGACCTAAACGTTATCATCATCCACATAAAAGAGACTTTCGACGACAAAGACCCAAGAAAACGAATATTAAATGAACTCAATGCCCTGAACGAAAATCTTAATTTACAAATCAATTTTACTATCTGTATGCCAGGATTGAGCTACGTGGTATGAACATGATGATTCAAGTGATTATCTAAAGCATTTGCATACATGAGAAGACAGACATCCTAATTTGATTTGACATCTTATCATAGTTGTGGCAAACCATAACCGGTAATATGCTGGGCGAAATCCCATTTCATGTCCTCGCACTTGAGATTTTTGTAAGACTCAATCTTCTTTGTGGTTTTGTCGATCACAGACAGCGAATACTTGTCCAGCGATCTGGCATCTCTGTAGAATAGCACCTTCATACAATCTCTCACCAGCTTTATGGCATCCTCTTTGCTTAATTTGCTTGCGTCAGCCTCTGAATCAACCCTCTCTCTCAGCAATGGGATGGCCAAATGGGCTCCAAATCCGGTGGCAAGAGACGGGGAAGAGTAAGACACTCCAAGAAGATCAACGTATTTCAGAAAAAGCTCCCCTTTGTTGTCGAATCCAGCCACAATGCACGCATTCCATAGTGGGTTCATCTTAGATCTTCTGTTGTAAAGCAAACGGGTCAAATATTCGTGGATGTGGTTGGCCTTGAGGTTTTCAACCTCCATATCATATCCGTCTTGAACTTCCAGATCATCCAGGATCCGCTGAAGTTGCTGCAAGTCACTAATATCTCCCGAAATACCCACAATTGTCTCTTCTCCAACTGGAACAAGTCTCTCTAAGTCGTCCAGTTTGAGCAAGGATCCGTACGATCCAAGATTATCTGCCGCAATCACAATACCGTCTTTGTACTTCACGGCCACCACCGACGTTCCCGTGATCATTGGCTGCTGTGTGTTCATCGAAGGGAATCCGGCCTTCTGATTAGCATCTGTATGTGTTCTTGCGTTATTGGCCTGTGCGATACGATTGTTGTAGGCACCGTAAATTTGGTCAGCCGGACGGCCCCAATGGAACGGATCGTGATTCATTACGCGTGATGTGGATGGATAATTGGTGTTATCGCTGCAAAAGTAGAGGTCTTCCTCCCTTAGGTATTTTTCTTCTTGTATATACTTTTTGTCTTTCTGAGTGGCAAAAAGTTGGCCAAAACGAAATCTGAAATTAAGGCACCCGTACACCACAAGAGCCAGTCAGCATTTACGTCAGCATTCTTATCCTCGGAGACGTGATCGGGGACGAATTTTTTGGGTCCCGGGGGTATGGGGGAACCAGGAAGAAATATTTATATTCTTACAGTTCGAATTGAGTTGATTTGCCATACAACAACTGTGTTTTGATACTATAGATTTTACACATTCAACCATATTTATCCACCCTACAACAATGAGAGCAGGGTTTGCAAGCTTAGCCAAATACGTTCCAACCATCAAATTCGTGGGTGGTCCACACAAGTTCACAAGTAAGTAAAGAGCGTTTCAACGGGGTACTAGAGTTCTCCATATTAACATCATATACAGAGCATGCCGTTACAGCTCACCCTTGCGCCCCAAATGCAGTGATGCCATCAAGTGCTAGTGGTTCTTCGTCTGCTGGAGCCAGCATGTTTGGCGCCTCCTCGGTGCCCAACGTTGAGTTCGAGTCACGTAACTGGCTTTCACAAAGATTTAGATACCCGGCTATCGAGGAGTCCGAGATCGATGACGTGAATATGGGTGGTGCCGAGATTGTTTTCCACTAGATGCGCGGAAAGAGTGATTTGTACTCAAATATATGACTATATTCGATATGTTAGAGAGAGCGTAAGAAGGGATTGAACTTTAGCGAGGGGTAGAGGAAGGCTAGAGAAGTGGAATGGAACTGTGTGTAGCGAAGTAGAGTTCAACCTGCTGCTGTGTTCTTGTTCGTCCAACACCTGTAACGACCTTCCAAGACATCACAAAAAGACTACACATCACATCCTTACACCACAGGCGTCCGCAATTTTTCACTTTTGCTCGCTAAAAAGAACAAAAAAACCATGGTTGGAATAATAAAAACACATATTTTTCGAGTCTCTTGTCTTAGACCGTTCGTGTTGCACCGGTATATCACTCGTCTTACTGACGCAAACGCCGATCAAAACGTGTCAAGATGTCACAATCGAGATACGACTACGACGAGAACTCGGAGACATGGCCATATTTCGCTCTGACCGGGTTGCTAGTGCCATTAGTTCCGGTGACGATTTCGCTAGTGAGCAGTCAGTTGACCAGTTCAGAGAACGAGAATGGCTCTGGGAGCAGATCTGCTTCTTGGTTCAAGCCATACAATGCGGAGGAGCTCACAAACTACAGGACCAAAAAGGCCAGAAAGGGTCTCTTGTCCAGAAAAATGCTGTTTGTGGTGCTAGGTTGGCTGATTGCAGTGTTTCTAGTTTGGAAAGTCAGCTACATTGAGGTGCCTACTGGCGAGACGAACTTCGATCCGTGGAACATTCTTGGAATTGACGAGAACGCCGACGAAAAAGTGGTCAAGATGTCGTACAGAAAGCTCTCGATCAAGTTCCACCCTGATAAAGTGGACACTTCTTCAATGACTCAAGAGGAGATCGATGCTGTCGATTCGGCCTATGTCTTGATCAACAAGGCCTACAAAGCACTCACAGATGACTCGGTGAAGGAAAACTTCCTCAAGTACGGCAACCCTGACGGGCCTGCCGATGTCAAGCATGGAATTGCTTTGCCGAAATGGCTTATTGACGGTCCAACGTCGCCATTGCTAGTGGTGACGTATGTGCTTCTGATTGCCATCATCCTTCCATTTGTGGTGAGTTCCTGGTGGAACGGCGTCAAGTCTTACACCAAGCAGGGACTTCACGTGGACACTGCTGCCCATTTCTTGGACATCTTGATCAACTACAACCCTGCAAAGCTGGTGGACGTCGAGACCATTCTGCGTTATCTCAGCTCTGCCCAAGAGTTCCAGCTCATCAGCACTTCTTTGACCCCAGAAAAAGTCAACACCCTGCTCCTGGCTCACATCAACAGAATCAAGCTCGACTCGAAGGACGAACAACTCAAGATGGAGGCCGTTTCCGTTGCTCCGAAGCTGCTCATCGGCTTCATCGACATTGCTGCCAACTTCAGAAACACAGACATGTGTCTCAAGCTTGTGGAGGCCCACCGTTGCCTGATCCAGGCGCTTAACGTGGAGGCCAGCGCCAAGGTTCGCAAGTACCAGCAGATCTTGCAATTGCCGGGAGTGTCTCTGGACAAGCTGGACACGAAGCAGCCGATCTACACACTCGGAAAGCTTCTCAAGAAGCCCACCGTGGAACCCGCCAAGTTTTTGAATTGCGATAACGTGGAGAAAGTTTTGGAAGCCGCCTCTCAGATTCCGTTGATCGAGCCTTTGGAGTGTGAGTTCAAAGTGCCAGGTGAAAGCTTCATTCCTCCCAACTCCAACACACATATCAGTCTCAAGTTCCTCATCAAGTCTCCTGTGCACAAGTCCACGCCAGACGTGAAGGCTCTCTCTCCAGAGGTGGTTGACACCCAACTGACCGAGCCCGAGACGATGGAGTCGTTGAGAAACCCAATGAAAATAGTGGAAGACCAGCCAGACATCGTTCTTCCATCCTTGCCAGCGTACTTCCCAGATCCGGAATACCTGACAGAAAATAACGGATGGATTGCCTTCTTGCTGATCCAGAGAGACGCCAAACTGGGAGAGGCGCCTCAGTTTGTGTCGAAAGTGGATCTAACCAATCTGGAGCTGACACAAGAGCAGTATCTCAAGTCGGAGGCTGTTGTTTCCACGTTCAAGTTTCCACTGTCTTCGCCCACTCCAAAGGAAGAGGGCCAGTTCCATTTCAGACTCATTCTGAAGAATCTAGTGTACTTTGGTTCTGATCTAGAAATTCCACTTGTGATGGAGGTCCAGGATAAACCGGCAGAGACCACTGAGAAGGACCTGTACGAGATTGAGGACCCGGATGAGGACTCCATTGCGGGGGCTTTTGCCCAGATGCGTGGAGAGTCGGTCAGAAAAATCGAGAACGAGTATGAGAGCTCTGATGATGAGGAGAGCAGCGAGGAGGAAGAGGAAGATTGGACGGATATAGATACAGACACCGATGTTGAGGAGGATGCGAAATAAATCCGACTCGCTTTGATGCCTTTGATAATCAGGAGAGCGGTGGTGCCTATGTGGTTATGATCTGTTAGGTCATTATCGCTGTAAAAACGAGCCTTGTGGTTCATGTTAATGAAATCTTTGCTTCTGTTCTTTGATGGTATGGAGTAGTGAGAGTAGGACAGGAAGTTGGAAGTGAAATGAGAGTTTTATGAATTTGACTCCAAAGTTCAGTGTAAATCGTTAGGATTGAACAAACCAAGTCTATATAAATCGATTAGATTTTCCGAAGAGATGAACCGCTTTTGATCGAAATTTGCAAGCTCTTCATGAACGACTCGCTTCGCTCGTTTTTCGCTCGTTATTCGCTCGGTTTTCGGTCGGGTTTCCGCTCGTTGCTCATGCTGGTGTCCCGCTCCTCGGTGTGTTACCAGTGCCCTTCCTCAGAATCCGATTAGCATACTCAATCAACTGTCCATTGCCATCAGCAGTGACAAAGAACTTTCTTCTGAGCCTGTCCTTCCAGGTGATGACGCCAATCTCCTCACCGTAATTGAGCAGCTTCTCAAACTCGAAATCACTCGAAAAGTCCTTGTACAAGTACCCCTTGAAAGTCTGGATCCGGTCCAATTCCAACTGCCAGAGCTTTATCTGATCCACCACCGTCGGGGGCAGAATCTCTAGAGGAACGGAAGCGGCAGCGTTTGTGTTGCCAACAGAGCTCTCAAACTCGAGTTTCTTGGCCAGTTTCTCCTCGGCCTGCTTGACCATCCACGAATGGGCATGGGACTCGAGATAGTTGATGATCTGGTCGGCGGTGATGCCGTTCATCAGAGCTCTCCTGACCGACTCTCGTGTGAGAGTCCCCGTCACCATGTTGGCAAACCTGGCCTTGAGATGGACAAACAAGTTCAGAATGGCGATCTGGAGCGGCGAAGACGTGTAACAGTAAACTTTGAAGTTGGTTTCCACCACGACAGCTCCCTGGTTGGTAGACTGGTCGACATTCTCTTTGGAGTTGGCGATCTCCTGGGTGATGGCAGCAGCTGCTGTTTTGAAGTTACAATGCTCAGACGTGAGTGTAGTGGCCAGTCTTGTCGGGAAAAACTCCTGTTTGGAGCCTTCCGATGGCAGATAGATCAGTCCGTAATCAATGAGATCCTCCAGCATGATCATCTGTGTGTCACTGAGCGTCTTGACAGGGTACCCTTGGCCCAGCTCGAGCGATCCCAGCATGAAGATGAAGTTCAGAACGTCCACAGGGTTCATCATGAGCTTCTCGGACATTTTGAGGTACTGCAGGAGTAGCGTCCAGATCTGCGAGTTGATGTCCTGTAGCAGAAACTGGAATCCGTCTTGCGTGATCATGAGCTTCTGGAGTGTCTGAGCGGACGCCGTTGTCGCCTGTTTGTCCGGGGAAAACTCGTATTCGTCGCCCAGATCTTCTCTTTTCTGTCTGTCTGAGGGGAGCTCCATCAGCCCCGAGTATCTGAGTAAAGTGAGAACTCCAATACTTGGCAGATCTTTGATCTCCGAGCCAACCATGAAGTGGAGAATATTCTCCCATTTGGCAAGACAATACTTGTCCAGAAACTCAATGGTGATCCTGCTGTCCTCGTCATCGTCAAACATGCCTTCTAGCTTGGACTCAGACTCCTCAGACCTGGCCCTCTCCTCTTCAGACACCTCTGTCTGGTCGGATGGCTCCTTGGCGGAGGTTCCCGTGAGTGCGTCTCTGAAGCTCTGCTTGAAGATCGGATTGAGCTGCACAAAAGGCACAAAGGTCGGCTGGCCCGTCTGTGGATGCACAAACTGCTTGCGGATGTCCTTGAGCAGGTTGAGAGACTTGAGCCGCTTTATCGAGTCGTTCTGGTAGATTTTGCTCGGGTTTCTATGTGACGCTGCAGAGGCATTGTTACCAGACTCGGACAACTTGATCCATCGGTTGAGATCCGAGTGCGGAATCGAGTTTTCCTGAAACAGCATGGTCATGATGTAGAACTTGGCCAGCGACGGCAGCAGTCTGAAGATGGCCAGACATGTTTCGGGCGACTTGTATAGTTGCGAGTGCACTGTTTCCGGTAGGTTGTCGAGGTACTCATTGATGGATGACTTGAACAGCTCTGATTGGGTGGAAGAATTGAACGAGGCCTCCGACATGGTGGGACAAAACAGGAGCACACAGTTGAGATAGCCAGTCCAGTGCAAACTGCTTCTCTTCAACCAGGATCATGATCAATATCTTTTGCTAGATATTTTCTCTTCTCAAAGGTCGTGAACCAACCGCTTTTCCAAACTCCCCTTGTATATAAAAATTTTTTTGTCCCTTCAGCTTTCTTGATTATATTGAATCAAATACCCATCCACAACAGCTACAAACCCACCGAAAATCCACACCAAAGGGAGCAGAATGGCTCCGATGAGAACAAAAAACCCGGCCGTGGTCGGTGAAAACGGTTTGAACGGCTCGAACGGCTCGAAAGGGTTGAATGGTGCCGCCAGGGGCGAGAAACGGCGCGCTGCTGACGATCCCTCTGGATCTGCCTCTGCTGACCCTTTCAACGAGCTCCTACAGCCCACCTACAAAGGAAAAGGCCTCGCCGACCCCATCAGCACGGCAGAAGACAAGTGGAACCTGCTGCCTGCGTTTCTCAAGGTGAAAGGTCTGGTCAAGCAGCATTTGGATTCGTTCAATTTCTTTGTCGATACCGATCTCAAGAAGATCATTCAGGCCAACGAGAAAGTTCTCAGTGACGTCGACCCAGAGTTCTACCTGAAGTATTTGGACATCAGAGTCGGCTACAAGAGCAGCTCGGCATCCAAACAGGCCGAGGTTCTGCTGCCGCCGCACGAGTGCCGGCTCAGAGACCTCACCTACAGTGCTCCAGTGTACGTCGATGTTGAGTACACTAGAGGCCGCAAGATCATCATCCACAGAGACCTGGAGATCGGCAGAATGCCCATCATGCTCCGCTCGAACAAGTGCATTCTGAATGGCCGCACAGAAGCCGAAATGGCGTACCTGAACGAGTGTCCGCTTGATCCAGGAGGATACTTCATTGTGAACGGAACAGAGAAGGTCATTTTGGTCCAGGAGCAGCTGAGTAAGAACAGAATCATTGTTGAGGCCGACGAGAAAAAAAACATTGTCCAGGCGTCTGTGACCTCGTCGACGCACGAGAGAAAGTCCAAGACTTATGTGGTCACAAAGAACGACAAGATCTATCTCAAACATAACTCGATCAGCGAGGAGATCCCAATTGTGATTGTTTTGAAAGCTGCCGGCATCGTCTCCGACCTGGAAGTCATCCAGCTTGTCTGTGGAGACGACTCTGTGTACCAGGATCTGTTTGCCGTTAATTTTGAGGAGGCTGCGAGACTAGGAGTTTACTCACAAAAGGAAGCTCTCGAGTTTATTGGAAGAAAAGTCAAGACCATCAGAAGATTGAATGCCCCCAAGTTGTCTGTGATCCAGGAAGGTGTGGAAGCCATTGCCACGACGATCATTGCGCACATCAGTGTGGAAGGACTCGATTTCCGGGAGAAAGCGCTCTACATTGCGATGATGACCAGAAGAGTGATCATGGCCATGCACAATCCAAAGCTTGTGGACGACAGAGATTACGTTGGTTTCAAGCGTCTTGAGCTGGCCGGACAGCTGATGTCGCTGCTGTTTGAGGATCTTTTCAAGAAGTTCAACAACGACTTCAAGGCGAACCTCGACAAGATCCTCAAAAAGCCCAGCAGGGCCTCGGAGTTCGACGCTCTTCTGCACATCAACATCCACTCCAACAACATCACAACGGGGCTCAACAGAGCGATTTCGACCGGTAATTGGTCGCTCAAGAGATTCAAGATGGAGAGGGCCGGTGTCACCCACGTTCTGAGTAGACTGTCGTACATTTCTGCACTGGGTATGATGACAAGAATCTCGTCGCAGTTCGAAAAGTCCAGAAAGGTGTCGGGTCCAAGAGCTTTGCAGCCTTCGCAGTTCGGTATGATCTGCACTTCTGATACTCCCGAAGGTGAGGCGTGCGGTCTGGTGAAGAACCTGGCGCTCATGACGCATATCACGACCGATGACGAGGAGGAGCCAATCAGAAAGCTGTGCTACATTCTGGGAGCAGAGAATATCTCGATTGCCGATAGTGCGACGTTGCACACCGACGGAACGTTTGGAGTGTACCTGAACGGTACGCTGATCGGAACAACGAGATATCCGACCGATTTTGTCACAAAGTTCAGATATCTCAGAAGAACTGGCAAGGTCTCTGCGTTTGTGTCGATTTTCACCAACGTCCACCACGCTGCTGTGCACATAGCTGCCGATGGAGGTCGGATCTGTCGTCCTTTGATCATCGTGGACAACGGGGTCCCGAGAGTGAAGGTGGAGCATCTGGCGAAGCTCAAGAGCGGCGAGTGGGAGTTCGACGATTTTCTGGTGAACGGACTGGTGGAATACCTGGATGTTAACGAGGAAAACGACTCGTTCATCGCCCTATACGAGAAGGACATTCTGAGATCGAGCACGCATTTGGAGATTGAGCCGTTCACCGTCCTGGGAGCCGTTGCCGGCCTCATTCCGTACCCGCACCACAACCAGTCGCCCAGAAACACGTACCAGTGTGCGATGGGTAAGCAGGCAATCGGAGCCATTGCGTACAACCAGTTCCGGAGAATCGATACTTTGCTTTATCTGATGTGTTATCCCCAGCAGCCAATGGTGAAGACCAAGACGATCGAGCTGATCGACTACGACAAGCTGCCAGCGGGTCAGAACGCCACAGTGGCCGTCATGTCGTACTCAGGTTACGATATTGAGGATGCTTTGGTGCTGAACAAAGCTTCCATTGACAGAGGGTTCGGAAGATGCCAGGTGCTGAGAAAGACAACGGCAGTTCTGAAAAGATACCCCAACCACTCCAAAGACATTCTGGCCGGTATGCGTGTGAACGAAGACGGCTCGGCGATCTTCCAGCACGAGGCCCTGGGTCCTGATGGGCTGGGAGAAGTCGGCGTCAAGATCAGCAGCGGTCAGACCTACATCAACAAGTGCGTGCCAACCAACGCCACAGACAGCGTGGTTGGCGGCCAGCCAACGATCAACCAGCAGCAGCAGCACAGAGAGACACCAGTCAACTACCGTGCCCCCGAGCCGAGTTATGTGGACCAGGTGATGATGTCTGTGAGCGACAACGACCAAGCTCTGATCAAGGTGCTCCTGAGACAGACCAGAAGACCCGAATTGGGTGATAAGTTCTCTTCGAGACACGGACAGAAGGGTGTCTGTGGTATCATTGTCCAGCAGGAGGATATGCCATTCAACGACCAGGGAATCTCGCCTGACATCATCATGAATCCCCACGGATTCCCGTCGCGTATGACGGTTGGAAAGATGCTGGAGCTGGTTTCAGGTAAGGCCGGAGTGCTGGACGGGTCTTTGCAGTACGGAACTTGTTTCGGAGGGTCCAAGCTGGAGGACATGTCGCAGATTCTGATCGACAAAGGATTCAACTACAGCGGTAAAGACATGCTGTATTCCGGCATTACTGGTGAAGCCCTGCAAGCGTACATTTTCTTTGGCCCGATCTACTACCAGAAGTTGAAACATATGGTCTTGGACAAGATGCACGCAAGAGCTAGAGGTCCTAGGGCTGTCTTGACTCGTCAGCCGACAGAAGGTCGTTCGAGAGACGGAGGTCTGAGACTCGGAGAGATGGAGAGAGACTGTGTCATTGCTTACGGAGCGTCACAGTTGTTGCTCGAAAGACTGATGTTGAGCTCGGACGCTTTTGATGTCGACGTTTGCAGCTCGTGCGGACTGATGGGCTACAACGGTTGGTGTCCTTCGTGTAAGACGAGCGAGGGCCTGGTCAAGATGACGATTCCTTACGCTGCGAAGTTGTTGTTCCAGGAATTGATTTCGATGAACATTGCGCCGAGGTTGAAGCTGTCCGACGTGTTTTGAACTACGAGCAAAGCGCGTCACGGGGGACAGACGAAAAACTGATCAAGAGTGGACCATCCTTGAGCAAAAGAAACGAGCAAGGTCAGTTGTATGTAACTTTGTCCATATTAATTCACTACCTCACTAAGAAAACGAGCGAGAGTGAGTGCTCAGAAATGTACATATAATGTATTGAAATGCAATTTAACCAATACGATTCAAATAGCCCTCATGTAACACGTAGCAAAATTCAAAGATTCGCTACAAGGTTATCAATATCACATGAATTCATCATTCGTAATTAAAAGCAGAGTAATCGCCTGCCTGAATATACCCTGCCAAGAGAGGCTCAAAATGGGAGGTTAGTGCACAGAAGCAAAAGGGTGGACAACAGACAACGTAATCAAAGAGGCGGGAGCTTCTCCAAAGCCCCATCTATATACTGGAACTAAACGTCATCATTTTTATATTCTTGAACAGACTTCGCACGATCTCCCTCGAATTATGAACTAAGTGGTTCCAAAATTCCCTTTCGTGATTGCTCATTCTGAGGTCCTAAAATTGCCGGACACTCGCAAGTGGTTCTCCCCGCTTGCTGTCTGCTCCGCGTGTTGTCCGTTCATCCCCTTGTATCCTCATCTTCGTCATTTTTCGCTGCAAGATCCAACTTGATTCTGATCGAGTCACGTGACCGCGCCGCTAGCCCCGGACTTGAAAAGGATCTCAATGCTTTTGGCGAGGTGGGTTTCCTTATGTCTTGCGGGCTCAAAGTGGCTGGTACGTCGCTATTTGGAGACGCTGCGGGCGACAGATTGGGAATTGGCGAAGACGTGATGGACGGAACGCGCACTCTGCTCATCATCGGTGTGGTGTAATTGCGTTGTTTACCGGGTGTTGAGGGATGCAACGTGGGTTCAGCAAACGGGCTGGCAGAAGCGGTGGTCTTATTGCCGTCGTTCCTGGCGCGTCTTTGCTTTGGAACTGTGAGTTTCGTTCCCAAGTAGGGTAAGGAGGCCGGTTCATGCTGTTTCTGCGGGGTTGGTAACACCTTTCCATATAGAGACTCCAGCTCTTCCAGAGGGAGCGTATCTTCCTGTTGCTCAAGTGACTTGTCCTGCAACAGCATCGACGAGTCGATTGTGGACATGTCTGAAAGTTTGGGATCTTCGGTCGCAAAGATTGGGGCCATACCGTAGAAAGAAGGTGCCATGAAAAGAACATCACTCTAGATCATTTGAGAATAATTTTGCCCTTTTGTTTATTTACACTTTATCCTACATTCCTTAGACGCGTTTCACGTCGATCGACTTGATGAGTCGTGCGTTAGTCAAATCTGAGAATTTTTTTTTCTGAATTTTTTTTTTTTTTTGAAAAATGAAAAATTTTTGTTAATCTATACGGTTCTTGACTAGCGTATATCACTACACCTGCCCTGCATATCTGCCAGACACTCCATCATCCCCTTCACTCACCAACAATGGCTAAAGCAAAGAAGCAAACCAAGAAGTTCCAGGCTAAAAACCTGAAGCACACGATCGAGCAGAGGAAGAAGGTGCAGCAGTACAACAAGCTCCACAAAAAGAAGACCGGATCTTCTGAAAAGCATGATGAGGAGGAGCAACCAGACAACGAGATCTTCGAAGACATGGACGTCGAGGAGTTCTTTGAGAAAGGATTCGAAGTCCCCAAAGAAACAAAGGCTTTGAAGAAGGCCAAAAAGCAGACTGAAAGCGAGAAGCAGGACGATGAAGAGTCCAGCTCTGAGGACGAGGCTGGTCTCCATGAGCAAAACTTGAAAGAACTGGAGGAGGCCGACCCGGAATTCTACAACTACTTGAAAGAAAATGACAAGGACTTGCTTGATTTCAAGCCAGTGAACCCTATGGATGCGATGAGTGACTCAGACTCTGAGGACGAGGATGAAGCTCCTGCCAAACAAGAAGCTGCTGAGAAGGCTGAAGAGGAAGAAGTTGCAGAAACCACAGAAGTGACGATGGCGTTGATCAAGTCCTGGGAAAAGAATCTCAAGAGTGGGGCCCCTGCAATCAAGACGCTCAAGACGGTGGTGATGGCTTTCAAGTCTGCCGTGAACATGGATTCTACAGACACTTACAAGTACTCTGTGACAGATGAGAAAGTGTTCCACAACTTGATGTTCTTGGCTCTGAACAAGCTACCTCTAGCCATCCAGAAGCTTGCTCCTTACAAGAAGTCAAACAACGGTACGAGATCGCTGCCCACGAACAACAAGAAAATCGCACAGATCACCACCATCATGAAGTCGCATGCAGGTTCTTTGATTATTCTGCTGAACGATATCACCAATACCGAGACTGCCTCGTTGGTGCTCCAATCTGTGCAGGAGCTGCTTCCGTTTTACATCTCGCTGAGAAGACTGCTGAAGGAAATCATTACGGCAGTGGTGAATGTTTGGAGTTCAACTACCGACGTTGACACCCAGATCGCCGCATTTGCTTTCATGAACAACTCCTGCAGAGAGTACCCTAAAGCTCTTTTGGAAATTGTGCTAAAGTCGACCTACTCCAGTTTCATCAAGAGATGCAGACAGACTAACATCCATACCATGCCGATGATCAACTTCCAAAAGAACTCTGCCGTTGAGTTGTTTGGTATCGACGAAAACTTGAGTTACCAAGTCGGTTTCGAATACATTAGACAATTGGCAATTCATCTCAGAAGCAGTGTCAACAACGTCACCAAGGAAAGCTACAAGACCATTTACAACTGGCAGTACTGCCACTCCCTTGACTTCTGGTCTAGAATGCTTTCGGTGCACTGCAACCCAGAGAAAGAATTGACCAGGAAGAAGGAGAGCTCTTTGAGACAACTCATCTACCCTCTTGTTCAAGTCACTCTTGGTGCTGTCAAGCTGCTGCCTTCTGCTCAATTCTTCCCGCTGAGATTCTACCTTGTCAGATCGTTGATTAGACTCTCGCAGAACACCGGAGTTTACATCCCGCTCTTCCCATTGCTCAGTGAGATCCTCAATTCCTCGGCCATGACCAAGGCTCCAAAACCTTCACGGTTGCAGGCCGTCGACTTTGATCACGTGATCAAGGTCAACCAGGCCTACTTGGGAACTCGTGTCTACCAAGATGGTCTTAGCGAGCAAGTCTTGGACCTGATTTCCGAGTTTTTCGTGCTCTACTGCAAGAGCATTGCCTTCCCAGAGCTGATCACACCTTCGGTGATCTACCTCAGACGTTACGTGAAGAAGACCAGAAACCACAAGTTTGGCAAGCAATTGGGTAATTTGGTGGACAAGTTGAACGCCAACGCCAAGTTCATCGAGCAGAAGAGAGCCAACGTCGAGTACGGACCAAGCAACAGGGCCGAGGTGAACAAGTTCTTGCAGGACCTGGAGTGGGAGAAGACCCCTCTGGGCTCGTACGTGTTGACGCAGCGTGAGGTGAAGGAGGCCAGAGCACGTACCTTGAGAGAGTCTTTGCTTGCCGAGCAGGAGGAGCAGAACAAGTCGGACGACGGTTCCGATATCGAGGTGGAAGGCCAGTCCAACGACGAAGACGATGATGAGGAGTCTGATGAGGAGAGCGAGTAGATGTAGGTTGTGCAAGTGTAAAATACATAATAAAAAAGTATAGCTGAAAAAAATATTTATTTCCGGTTATCGTTGAAATCTCCGTATTGGGAACTGTCGCGATTTTGATAACCGAGGCGGTCAAAAACACAGAAGCCAAACTAAATGACAGAAAAAGTAAATTCACCCAATCCACGTTTCATGCGCAGGAAGGCGGAGCCAACACAAAGTTAGACATCCAGGGACGACGACACAGTTCAACTTGAAGCACAATATCAAAGAACCAATAGAATCCCCGAAACTAGTATCAAGTGGCCCGCGAAATGTTCTCTGTTGCTCTAGGCATTCTCGGAATCGTTTCAGCAGCACAAGGGTCAATCCTTCCTTGGAGTGAGGCATCAAATGACCTTCCCAGCCTCCAGAATCCCTTTGCACTTTCTTCAAACGGCCCAAGCTGTCCAAGGGACCTTCCGCTTTCTTGTACAAACACCAGCGAGGTCCCCGATACCTGTTGTTTCGAGTACCCTGGCGGAGTGCTGCTTCAGACTCAGTTCTGGGATGCATACCCTGCTGTGGGGCCAGATGACCTTTTCACGCTGCACGGCCTGTGGCCAGACCTCTGCAGTGGCCAATACGAGCAGTTCTGCGACCCCTCGATGGAAATTCACGATGCCGAGGCCGTTCTAGAAGAGGCAGGCGAGACCGAGCTACTGGAGAAGATGAGACGTGTCTGGAAGAACTTCAACGGCCACGACTCGCTGCTGTGGCTCCACGAATTCAACAAGCACGGCACCTGCATGAGCACACTGAAGCCTGGCTGTTACGGCTCCGAGGCTGCTGCCAAAAATGAGGGTGTGGTGGACTTTTTCCGGCGCAGCGTGGAGCTTTTCGAAGGCCTTCCAACTTACGAGTGGCTAAAAGACCACGGAATCACCCCCTCCGAGACGGCCACCTACACCAAGGGTCAGATCGCCGAAGCTTTAGAGGACCATTTCGGCCAGCCAGTGTACTTCAAATGCAATAGAGCCCACCAGTTGCAGGAAATCTGGTATTTCCATCACTTGCAAGGGTCTGTCTCTCACGGCGAATTTGTGCCGATTCCGGCCATGCTGAATGCCGAATGTCCGGAAGCGGGAATTAGATTCCCGCCAAAACACCATGGGGCTCCGACAGGGACTCATCCACCAGGACCAAGCCCTACAGGCCCAGGTGGAAGCAGGGGGTATCTGAAGCTCGAGGGCCAGTCCGGCTGTGTCATTAGCAACGGACACTGGTATTCTTCCGGTACCTGCGCCACTTTCACGCTTTCGAAAGCTCCTTTTGGCGGCTACAACCTCAGGTCATCCAAGGGCCCTTGCGGCCTGGACAGTTCAGGCCACCTCGCATGCGGGAAGGGAGTCACTGCGCGCCAGTTCCAGCGTTCTGAGGACGGCTACATTACATACGGAGGAACAGACGGCTGGTCCAGCACTGAAAAGGCTGTTGCCTGGAAACAGGTGCCGATCAGCCCTGGAAGCAAGGGTCCTGTGTCGTTCCAACTGAAGTTTGGGTACTAGAGGGATGCTTTGGTGGAGCTCCCACTTCCAAAATTCTGGCCACTCATGGTGCCAGGAATTGCTCTTACTAAAACGCTTACGTACGTGCTTATCTAACCACAATTTTTTTTCTCACAACCCCATCAATTATATTTTCAGTATCGCAATGATATGGCAAGCTTGGTACTGCTGGAGAAGTACAGCTCAGGGATACACCCACCGAAGATCTTTGCTAGAAGGCGTTTTGACAGGCCAATCCACAGCACATAGTTTGCTTTTTTTTATTCACGCAGAGTTTTGTACCTGCTGAGCATTTGGTGAATCGCAATCCTCTCCAAAATCTTCACCACTTATGGACCTCAAACCCCTCTCCCCCGAGCCGGCGTCTCCAGAGGAGCTGACACCCTTTGGCATTCCACCCACGCCGCGCTCTCGCAACTATATAACCACGGCCATCACGATTTTCGAGAAAACACAGCAGATATCCACCATTCCCCTGGGCCTGTTTGCTGTGGTACACACAGCAGGAGTCGTGATGGCTCCTGCGTTGGCGGGCATCGACATCGCTGAGCAGCTGGTGTCGCTCGGAAGGGAGCTGTATCAGGTTCCAGCCGTTGAGAAGATCCTGTTGAGATCCGTTTCTGTGCACATTTTGAGCGGTATAGCGTTGCGATTGCTGCGCAAATATCTAAATTACGTCAAGTATGGCAGTGCAAATGCCGGAAAGAAGCACCAAGAAGCTCGGAGATTGGAACTCTCGGCCTCTGAAAAAGAGGAACTGATTGACAAGGACAAAGGCTTGGGCGGAATCAGCTCCCTCTTGGGACTTGGATCCAGAAAATCTTGGAGCTCAAGGTATCTAGGTCTGTCTCCGCTGAGTTTTTCAGGATACCTGTTGATCGGCGTTCTGGGCTACCACGTGCTCCAGGAAAGAATTGCACCACTCATGGTGGACGGAGACTCCTCCAACATTGATTTGTCCTACATCTCGTATGCTCTGGCTCCTCATCCTTGGAAAACTGGTCTGGGACTGGTGTTTCTTGTTTCGCTTGCATCATACCATATCGTTAGTGGAATGCTGCGATTTCTTAGATTTTTCAGCTTGCGGGCCAGGAAAAGAGCCTATGGATTCATTGGCGCGATGTCCCTGATGGCATCCGCTTCGGCGTACACTCTCTCCAAAATTGATACCCCTTCAGGGTTACTGGCGCGCAGATTCGAGTCATATCTCAGCGTCTTCAGGTTATAGTCAATATATATATACAAGATTATTAATGACGATCGGCGAGCGATGGCCCTGTTCCGGGTGGTGCTGTGAGATGACGTAAGCAAAATCGGCCAACCCAAAACCAATAAGCAAGAGGCCCAGACGGGCGTACGATCTAGTTTGGCAGCGATAACTCGACAATTGAGGCACTCGCTTCGCTCGTATTGGTCAATTCTGTTCGCTTCTGTCAGCATTCAGACAAAAACCGATCAACTCCAATTCGCTCTCTCGGTTCACTTCTCAAACAGTTGGTCTGCCAGCGTTCGCTCCACGCGTCTGATCAGCCGGAGCACGAGTCACACGTCCCCGGTTCCTTTATGTCACAAGCAACAACTTTGGTATCATGAATGTCGTAATTCTTCTCGCTCTTCACATCTATCTTTCTCTCTCTATCACTCTCCTTGTCTTCTTCTCCCTTCGCCCGCTTTCCTCTCCCTCTCAGATCCACAGGCTCGGACATGCACCTCTTGGCCTCCAGGTCCCTCACCTTCGGTTCCAGAGTGAACTTGATGGCAGAGGCAGCGGCCTGTGTCCTCAGATAGTACATTCCAGTCTTCAGACCTCTCTTCCAGGCATAGAAGTGCATACTGGTCATTTTGGACATAGTCGGGTTCTTCAAAAATAAATTCAAGCTCTGCGATTGGTCCACAAAGGGAGCTCTCTCGGCAGACATGTCAATTAGCACTCTTTGCGGGATCTCCCAGACAGTCTTGTACAGCTCTCTCACGTCAGCTGGGATGGCTTCAATCGACTGGACAGACCCATCCTGGCGCAAGATCTCATTCTTCATGTCTTCGTTCCACAGATCGAGCTTGACTAGGTCGTCAACTAGATACCTGTTCACCACCTGGTGCTCTCCAGAAAGAACCCGGCGGGTGTACATGTTGGAAGTGATTGGCTCAAAGCACTCGGTGAACCCAAAGATCTGCGAAGTCGAAGCGGTCGGCATCAAAGCCACTAGCAGCGAGTTGCGCACACCATGCTCCATGATTTTCAGCTTCAGATCGTCCCAGTTCCACAAATTCGATGGAGTAACTCCCCACATATCGTATTGCAGCACTCCCTTCGACAAAGGAGACCCAGAATACGTCATATAGGCTCCTTTCTCGGCTGAAAGCTCTACGGAGGCCTCCAGAGCAGCGTGATAGATGGTTTCAAAAATCTGGGTGTTCACGTGCCGCGCGTCACGTGATCCGAACGGCAGCCTCAACTTGAAGAAAACGTCAGCCAAACCTTGCACCCCAATGGCGATGGGACGGTGCCGCTTGTTAGACACCTCAGCCTCCGGGATCGGGTACAGCCCGACATCGATGATTGTGTCGAGATTACGGGCCAGGATTTTGGTCACATCGTGCAGTTTTCCATAGTCAAACTCACAGTTACCTCCGTCACAACGTTGCACAAAGGAAGGCAGTGCCAGCGATCCCAAATTGCACACTGCGGTCTCCTGGGGCGAGGAGTACTCGATGATCTCGCAGCAGAGGTTGGACGACTTGATGGTGCCGAGGTTTTTTTGATTGGACTTGTTGTTGCAGGCATCTTTGTAGAGCATGAACGGGTTTCCAGTCTCTGTCTGTGCGACCAGAATCGCATGCCACAATTTTTGGGCGTCAACTTTGCGAACGTAGCGGCCTTCAGACTCGTATTTGTGGTAAAGGTCATTAAACTCAGCTCCGTAACACTCGGTTAGTCCAGGACACTCGTCTTGCGAGAAAAGGCACCAGTCCAGACCCTTTTCAACCCGCTCCATGAACAAGTCTGGGATCCACAGAGCATAGAACAGATCACGTGCCCGAGTCTCCTCCTTGCCGTGGTTCTTTCGGAGATCCAGGAACCCGTAGATGTCGCTGTGCCACGGCTCCAAGTACACACAGAACGCTCCCGGCCTCTTGTTGCCTCCTTGGTCCACGTACTTGGCTGTGCTGTTGAAAACTTGGAGCATTGGTACCAGGCCACTGGAGGTTCCATTTGTGCCTGAGATGTAGGAGCCAGAAGATCTTATATTTGACACGTGCAAGCCGATCCCTCCGGCCGCTTTCGATATGAGAGCAGCCTTGTGGACAGTCTTAAAAATGCCGTCTATCGAGTCGTTCTCCATAGCCAGAACAAAGCAGGAGGACAGATTCGGTGTCTCTGTGCCTGAATTGAAAAGAGTGGGTGAAGCGTGTATGAGATACTTGGTTGACATGAGCTCGTAGGTCTCTAGAGCTCGATCCAAGTTGTCTTTGTGAATTCCGAGAGCCACTCTCATGAAGAGGAACTGCGGAGTTTCGCACGGAAAGCCGTCGATTTTGAGCAAGTAAGATCTCTCGAGAGTCTTGAGACCAAAGTAGTCGAACTCAAAGTCCCGAGAGCTCTGTACAGCGCTGTCAATACGCTCTTTGTGCTTCATCACCGTTTCGAAAACGCCTTTGTCGATCAGACACTTGAACTTTCTGTGCTCTGTGGGTCGATATGCCCTCATACGAGCCACATTGTCCGAGAATCGCGATGGGAGCCGATTTTGGAGTGACCGGGCCAGTACTCTGGCCGCCAAAGTCGAGTACGAGTAGTGGCGGGTGGTCAGAGCAGCTGCAGTTTCTGAGGTCAGCTCGAGCAGCTCGGCCGAGGTCAGTTTTTGCGGGAGACCGTCCCGCACTTTGGCCATGATGTCGTCCACCAGCACAAAACGCGAGTCCAGACCTGAACTGAGCTGTTCCAGATAGTCACGCAGCCTCTCAGCGTTGAACGGAGTTTCTTGGCCATGTCTGTCGAGGACCGAAGTTGGGATGTCTAAGGTCATCGCGGGGCTGGGGTTTGTGGAAAATCGGGGTAACCGTTATTTGCTTCTTTGGTTTTGAGCGCCGCTTCAAACTGGACTGATAATCTGATGATAGTTGGAGTTTTGAGCCAAGAGTCGTTGATTGTATACTCTACTGGAGTAGCAAACGGTTTTTTTTTTTTGACATTTTTATCTCCGTGAATAGAAGCGCAAAAAAAAAAATAAAAGTTATGTATGTCATTACTATTCCGTTTTAGGAAGCCAACATCGAGCGAGGCGAGGAGTCAGAAAAGAGTGAGCAACCCAAGAGGTCTAGTGGGCTGTACAGAGAACCTGTGTGTGGTGACTGTGGTGATGGCGATGAAGCCTACTTTTGACACTTATGTATGTTCTTTGGAACTCGCATCTCCCGTATAAACTATGTATGCTCAGAAACCATAGACAACACAGCTAGCTGATCGGGGGCACTAGCTGCCTAAAGTGTGGCGGAGTTGCTCAATGACGTCTGAAAGTTCCCACAGAAGCGTAAACGGGTCGGTATCGGATAATGGCTGTCAGTCGGACTCGATGATATGAAACAAGCTAGGCGGTTTTGGCGGAGTCGTTTTCTGGAAGGAGCTTGTTCTCCAGCCATCGAAAAGAAGTCGTGAGGCTGAGTGGACATCATAATGCCGTATTGTACTCGAAAGCTGTGAGTCCATGACGCTGCTCGCATAATCTGTCGGTCGCCACTTCAGTTCACGAAGAACCTTACTGGTGGTTAGCGGTGCCATGTTCTTCTTGCGCCCTCTTCGAGTTCTCTCCAAAAGAAGCCACGTCTGGTTCATCAAAAGCCCGTCATTAGTAGTGGGCTATACAGTAGGTCAGGATCCACTTGGCATTTGTCAGCAGATACCTACAAGCAGCCGTCCACTCTTCGTTGGAAGTCCTTGAAGAAGGCCGGATGTGACACCCGGCAACCTTATCCTGGGTCATCTTATACGGCAAGTCATTCGAGTCGTCGATTACCTTCAGCCGCCTAGCAATCTGCGAAACAACCTCCACGAGTGCAACCATTCCTGCGTCCAGCTTGTTGTGGGTGAACAGCCGCCCCAACGAGAACTCGCCTGTACAGAACAGATCCAGCGCAACCCGAGTTGTTCGTTCCGGATTGCGGGGATCCTTTTCCAGACGCTCGATGCGCGAAGTAGACCCCATTGGAACCAGCCGGTACCCGTCAAGTTTCAGGTCGAGCATCCTCACTACTGTGGAGAGAAGAAGAACCAGCTGGCCGAGAGCAGCGTTTATCTCGTGCCACGAGACTTTGACAGAGTCCAGATTCCCCAAACGCAGCCCGTTGATCGTACCAAACTGGTCGTCATGCGAAATCGAAAACACATCGTTGAAAACATTGGTGTTTCGCAAAGAGTCTAGCTGGTTCAAATTGTACTCGTACAGCGAGCGAACCCTCTCGCGTTCGTTGACAACCTCCATCAAGCTCAGCTCGTGCCGGTTCTTGCGCCTGCAATACTCCTGTTCCTGCTCATTCAGACTCTCTAGTTCGCTCTCCACCGCCACAAGCTCTGCCGTCAGGTCTTGGTGAGTCTGCTGCGCCACTTCCAGCCGCGACAAAATTTCCTGCTCCTCGTGGCGCAGCAACTCTAGCTCGTGTAGAGATTCTTTGGCCCGTGTCTCGTTGGGGCCACTTTGGACAGCTAATTTGCGCAGAAACTGCACATACGTGTCTTTCTCTTTGCTTAGTCGCTCGAATCGCAGACGCAGACCGTCAATGAGGCTCCCGGCACAGTCGCTGCACACAGGATAGTCGATCTCGTATCGCGAGGATAGTACGTCAAACACGTTCTCCAAAGAGGCAACTCGGTCGCTCACGGGGATTTTGTCCCGATGGTCCGTGCCCGAAGTTTCATGTGTGATAGTATGGCTATTCTGTTGCTGTCGCTGCGTTCGTTCGTCCAGTATCACAAACGACCCGTCGTCTGTGTGTGTGTCAGTGGACCTAGAGAGCGGTTTACCGCCACCCGTTCGTAAAGCTTCCTCGAGAAGCTGCATTCGTTCCTGCGGGACAATGGGATATTCTTCTGGAGCGGCGTCCGCGGCTCCTGCGGCTCCCGCAGTGCCAGTGGCGGCTCCAGAGCTTTCGGAATCTGGTCGTTGGCCATAACTCAGGGTGAGCAGGTGCTTTTGTGCATTGCTCAATCCTTCAAGCGACGAGTCCACCACCAGCGGCAGCTTGCATCGCTGGCACGTGTAGCCAGACATACTGGGTTGGATGTTTGAAAATTGAGGTGATACAGAGGTGAGGGTGTTTGGAAAAAGACAAAGACCACTAGATATTTTGTATGTACAGTACGTGATTTTTTTTTTTTGCAATCTTATCGTGCTGACGTAAGCGAACTTGAGCATCGTTGGAAGCCAGATTTGAGAAACGACTTGGTCTACGTTGAGTAAGTCTGATTGCAAGCACAGCAGGATGCTTCAGGTTTAAAGTCGAAATTTTGAATATAGGAAACACGTGGAACTTCTGTATTAAGCCTTGTTTATATCGTCGAACTAAACGAATCACATCACTCGAAGACTCGCTTTGTCCGTTCACTCACCTCTCCTCCAGAGCAAAAACAACGTCCTTGTGCTTCACCGGGTCGTAAGGATCCACCAAGAACTTGCTGAACAACTTCAAGTTGTCCACACCTCTGATTTCATTACCCAGCAAAGGCATCTTCACCAGATGGTAATCCTCGTACAATTCGTCCATCTGGTCCAAGTACTTGCGCTGCATCTTCCAACGAGACTGGCATCTCTTACAGCCATCTCCGTCAGCGAAAAGCAGCTGGTTCACCACAATCGAGTTCACGTCCATGTTGTACTTGGTGAGGTCCTGAACGAGTCTTTCGGTTTCGTAAAGCGAGAGGAACTCAGAAATACACACACAAATGAAAGTGGTGAGCTCAGGGTCCTGGAATTGGGCGTTAACTTCCGTGACTTGCTGCTTGATCTCGGCAAGACGGTTGAACATCTCGGTCTTCTGGTCTCCACCCATCATGTTGAGCAACGGGCCCAGACGGCCACTGATCTCATTGAACTTACCCAAAAGTTTCTCAAGAGTAGAGGGCAGTTGCAAGAATCTCAAGGTGTGACCGGTTGGAGCAGTGTCGAAGACAATAGTGTCATACTTGACGACGCTGGAGTCTTCATTTTTCTGGTTCTTGATGTGCTTGAGAACCTCCATGAAGGAAAATGCCTCATCGATACCAGGAATCGAGCCCGTGACCTCAGACATCATGCCATTGAGAGGATCACTGGTGTCCGCTCCACTGTTATTGACAAACTCCTCGAGAGAAGATGAAGGATCAATCTCCATGCAAGCTAGGTTGGCGATTCCTTCCACGGTACGGGCATCTTTGCCGAATTTCTGGTCAAACGCGTCGGAAAGGTTGTGAGCTGGATCGGTTGAGATCAAAAGGTACTGCTTGTCAGGGTTGTGAAGAGCGAGCTGAATCGCCACCGACGAAGAAGTGGTGGTTTTTCCAACACCTCCCTTACCACCGACGAAGATCCACTTCAGAGTGTCGTGAGTAATGATGTCTTTCAAACTGGGCTCCACTTCAAAATCAGACATTGTATGGGACTAAAGCTGCGATTTTCAATTGGTAGGAGGAGGACCGGATTATGAGAGGAAATATGGTGGTTCTGAATGCATTTATTATTTATTTGAATGCTCGAGAATGCGAAGATGAAGAATCAAGATATACCCAAAAGAAAAATTGTTCGACGTGCGCGTCGATCGACGCGGAAAAATAAATGCTAGAAGGTTCCACAGGAGCAGGATATCCAAGTAGTCAGAGAACGTGCAAAAGCACACTTTCGAAATGGGTGCGACGAGTCTTACACCAAATGTCTGCTTCTATGACTTGGACAGTCCGTTCCTGGCCTGATTGCAGCGCTGAAAGCTTCTCTGGAATTGGGATTGCAAGTAACTTCACTTTTTCCGGTGCTCTCGGTTCGTGTGGTGCTCGAAAAATCGTTTGGTCTCTCTTGTAGCTTCCTCCAAATCCCCCATTTCCTTCAACAGCCTTCCTCGGATCCAACCAGACAACTTATTCTGGATGTTCTCCCGCCCATACCTGACGTCAAGCAAATATATGACAGCGTAGTCCCCGGCATTTCTGATCGCTCGCCCCACACTCTGGTTCACGGCCTTCATACAAATGTTTTCGTAAAAGTCTCTAGCTGCATCCTGGGCTTGGCGTTGCGTTCCACCACTTTCCAGCGTCTTGGTCTCCACATATCTGCGCTTCGCAATCAGATCACCACTGAATAGGTTCGGGAAAGGGAGTCCGACCATCACCACTGCACGAGCCAGGTCGTCAGAAAAGTTTATTCCCTCCGACATCTTGCCTCCAACGACAGCAAGCAAAACCGCACCCTTCTCTGGATTCTGTGTGATCACTTCGGTGTACTCCTCGAGGACCGCATCCACGCGACCCGCGTCACGTGGCTCGGTGAATACTTTTTTCGCCGTGCTGATTTTCGCGAGTACCCCAGATTTTTTCCAGATCTCCAAGATCTGATCAAGATACTTATAACTGGGCAGAAACACAACAACTCCGGCACGCACAGACTCCAATATCTGCAGAAGCGAACGCCCTAATTGACCAATCATTCTAGGGTCATTGCGCTTGTCAAATGTGAACTCGAACGTCATGCCTGCGTCGCGTGCAATTGGGTAAACATTGAGGTTGGCTGGCGGAATAATGTGGTCGCAACTAAAGTGTTTGATCTTGTCTGGGCTGACATAAGGCACCAGGAAGCCTGTGAAGTCTGAAATAGGCTCCATTGTTCCTCCTGCCAATATCACACAGCGCGATTCCTCCACAACGTCGCGAAAGGCCTCGCTGGGGTCCAGCAAGAGGTATTTCAACATTACATCGCCTGATCCGTCCTTATCAAAGAACAACTTACCGCTATGGGATGGGTTGGCCAGACACTCCAAAAAGGAGCGCAGCTTGAACAGCAGGGGAGTCCCGTGTCTCTTGAGGGCCGTTGGTCCCAGTTTCTGGTCTGATTGTTCCTCCATCTCCATGTAACTCTCTATTTTGTATGCGATCTTCGATCTTGTCAAATACTTTTGTAACGAATGGATGTTAAGGAGATCACCAGTGGAGTCGTCAAAAATGCTGGCTGCAGCAACCTCGGTTCCAGGACTCGTTTTCTGTTGTTTGACCAAGAACTTCGCCACAAGGGTCGCCATCTTGGCCAGTTTCGCAAGATTGATGCGGTTTCCAGCGTTCATTCTGGCCGAGAACCGGGATGTGTAGCGTTTGAGTGCCTTTCTTATGGACATCAGCTCTTTCAAAGAGATCGAGGCAGAGTTCATCGCAGAAATCGTGTCCAGGAGATTGTGCGCTTCGTCTATCACCACGACCGAATCCTTCAGATCAAGTCCCAAGACCTCTCTTGTGGTTTTCTGAAGCAGAAGTTGGTACGGCACCGCCACGATTTCGGCCAGCGCCACACTGTGGCGCGAGCCGTAGTAGGGGCAAACATTGTAATGCTTTCCAATCCGGTGGAGATCCTCAATGTCGTGAACTTTGGCAAAGGAAAGGTCTCTGAAGCTTTGCACCAGTGACTCGGAATGCTCGTCATCCGGTCTGGGCATGTAAGGACACCGTTTCGAGTTGACTTGGTCGGTTCCTGTGTTTTTCTGGAGATCCAAACAAGCCTCATTGATCTGCTGGAGATCTTTGAGTTGTGAGACGGTGTCGTTGATGCACAGCTGTTTCCGTGAACCCAAGGTAAGAAACTTAGTTCGCTCTTTCACCCCGTCCAGCGATGATGGGAACTCGGTCAAAGTGAGCTGGCTACTGAACTGGCGCAGCTGCGAATGTGTGCGGGACGAAAAGTAGACTTTGTAGGGAGACTTGAGGGAATCTGAGCCGCTGGAACTGTGTGACTTCCCTTCCACTTGGGATAGCAGCCGCTTAACTTCCTCGTTCATCTGGCGATTTTTAGCTTCTTGCGAAACGGGACTATTTTCTGTATCGCTGTGGTAGTCCTCTGGTGCAAGGGTGTCGAGCGGGGAGGAAGAAGAAGAAGAAGAAGAGTCCGAACTGAACATTGAAGTCCCCTTTTTTGGACGTTTGCGAGGTGGTCCGTCGCCCAGTTGGCCCGCTACAAGCTGACCTCCCTCTCTGGCAAGCGTCTCCAATCGGTTCTCGTACTCACGCGCGTCGGCCAGCACACGGCCTATGATTTTGTCCCTGTACGCGTTTTTGACCCATTCAGGCTCATCATCGTCTTCATCGTTCTCCGGGTCGAGCATCGCGTTCTTTTCCTGCTTCATCTTCCGCAGCCATGTCATTGTGGAGCAAATAATCGATAGTGTCTTTCCTGTGCCTGTTGGACTCTCGAAAATCCCAACTTTGTAACCGTTCTCCACCGTGTCATAGATCGCGTCCATCAGCTGGATTTGCACTGCATAGGGCGTGTAAGGATGGCTGTACGAGCGGGCGGGATGGACGGAGGAGAGCAAAGGGGACGTCTCCTGTCCTGACGGCACTGGCCGTCTGGGGAGTTTGTTTATCACCAGCTCTGACCCTGTGTGCATTGGTTGAATGATAGGCCTTCTCTGGATCAAAAGGGTACGCAGAAAATGTGCGTAAAAATAAGCTGAAAAAAAAAATCAAGATTGAGAACTTGGAGATCTGGAGAATTTGAAAATTTCCTTAATAGGTAAATGAGGAGCAGCCAGCAACACGTCAAACACGTCTGGACTGCCGTTATTTGCTTGATCGTGACTCCATCTATGTGTTCTTGAGTAGTTGGTATGCTCAGTTCGCTGGCTGCTCGAAGGGGTACTCCCTGGACTCACTGACTGCCGTGTCGCCTGGCCAGGCCAGGCCAATTGGCCTGATTAAATCAGTTCGTGGTCGGGTGGCAAAACAGCCTACAGTAATACCACCTGGCTGGTCAAGATTAGCGTATAAAAGTCTGGTAGAATACACGTGTGACTTCTTCACCCGGAATCCAGCCAATTTTCTGTACTCTCCACCTTCATCCCCGCAATCATCTCCGTCTTCAACGATTTTACTGACAATACGCGAAACTTTTTTCTTTAGATTTTCAGCTCATGTCTCGCATTTCGCGTATCTAATCGCCTACTACAAAGTAGCCAGTCTACAAAGTCACAACAACAGGCAAATGACTGCCGCCAAAAGTGTTCGCAAACTGGCCCGCTCAGTCAATGCTCATGTCAGATTCTGCTCCTTCAACAACGTTGGCACCCTCCAAGCCCACAGCCTCTGAGGTGACCAGACTCTCTACGTCCTCTGCAGTCTCCAAGCCTGCCGAATCCTCGGAGCTCCGCGACTCCGTATCCTCCGCCTTTCCTTCTCCCTCTCCCTCCCGTATATTGCTGACACTCTTGGTTCGTTTCACCACTCGCTCGTCAGGATCTTGAACGCTAGCACGCTTGGGAGAGACACCATTCTCAGCGTCATCTCCCTCCGCACAAACGCCCTTCATCGGCGACCCATCAGCTTCCACCGGCAGCGCCGGCTGCAAATTGACACCCCCGTCTCTCTCCGTCTCTTCGTGATCGGCCCAATCGATCTTGGTCATCTGTATCGACCCGTTGTTGCCATCGGTTTCGTTCTCGTCTCCTGCGAGACTCCTTGTGTTCCGGGATCCAGATTCTGCCAGATGCCGATTGACGTCAGCAATTGTGCTCTGCACGAAGATGCTACGCTCTAGAGCTCGAAGGTACTTGACCGCGTACGTCTCGTTCGCCCGACAGGACTCGCCTGTTCGGCCTTGCAAGTGGACGGACTGGTGGTAGTTGTTCGTACACTCCACCTCCGTCTTTTCTTTGGTTATAGTATTATCCACCGTAGTCGTAAAGCTCTTGAGATCAGACAGGCCATTTTGGTCCGCTTTGTCCACTTTGTCCATCTTGTCCACTTTGTCCTGACCGGGCTTGTTGGCGGCAATGTCAGGAATTTGGTACCCGGGCGTCTGAAACGTAAGTGTACAGACAAGATGGTGCACGGTGAACGGGGGAGATTGGTCGAAATCGGTCGTCAGCTTCCTCAATGAACGCTCCATAAGCTTCCCCACAGTCTCGCTCTCGCAGCCAAAAGGCGTGCGATAGACCGCGTCTACATCAGCCCCGTACACCTTGGCGACTATGTCTCGCACCAGCGTGGCGACACGGGGCACCAGATCTGCCCACGGCTCCTCATGGTTGTCAACAATGTAATCTTTGTCCTCGACAATCTGCTGGAGTGCACGCCCCAAAGAGTCTAAAGAGAGGTAGCTTGTTAGTAAGGCGGGGCGATTTACAAACATCAGGTTGGCCACTCACCATCCGCCAGACTTCTCCAGTCCGGATCGAGAGTCATCAAGTGGTCTGCGGTATTTTTTTGCTGTGATCCGACGAGAGGAACAAAGAGTTTAGATTCACAACTGGCTCAAAACTTGACCACTTTTTCGCTCCTATTTTTTCAGTATATTTATTTATTTGCGGAGCTCTCTTTATCTTTTTCCCCAGAGCAATTCAAAAAGTCGATGAATTTCCATTCCTCAGGCATTTGAATCACCTAATCTTGGCACTGCAATTTTATCATTGACAGCTCCATTGATCCATTGATGCTCCTGCGCGCATCCAGAACCTCTCTAGCCAAAAAGCTCCTTATCCCACCCGTTCCAACAATCCCTTACATCAGATCTAGCCTCCGCCAAATGTCCAGCCAAAAACCATCCTTCCCCGTCCAGAAGACAGACGCTGAGTGGCAGGCCGTGCTCAGCCCGGCCCAGTTTGCCGTCCTAAGACAAAAGGGAACCGAGCGACCAAACACAGGCGAGTACAACAACTTCCACAAGGAGGGAGTCTACCATTGCGCAGGCTGCGACGCTCCACTTTACACCTCTTCAACCAAGTTCGACAGCCATTGTGGCTGGCCTGCTTTCTATGACGCCATTCCTGGGGCCATTACCACCGTCGAAGACACCTCACACGGAATGCTTCGCACGGAGATGATGTGTAAGTCCTGCGGAGGCCATCTCGGCCATATCTTCAAAGGAGAAGGCTATAACACTCCAACTGACGAAAGGCATTGCGTCAACTCGATCAGTCTGAAGTTTCAAGAAAAGGAGGACTGATTGTTGAGTGAAAACTTTTATTTACATAGCATGATGTGCCACATGGGGGTTCAAATACTTTTTAGTGAAAAGCTGATTTTGAGAGAATACGATGAGTTCGAAGACAGCTTGGTGGCTGACAGAAGTAGCAGTACGTACTGATTTATGTCTGATCATACATGGCCAAGATCACCAAAGCGAAACAAGCCTCCCTTCGACTATACGTAAATGGAGTCACATTCATACTTTCACTGCTATAAAATATCTTGGAACAACTCAATGTGCTAATAGTCCATCACAGCTTCGCACCAGCCAAACTGCTCTCGTTAGTAGTCACTCACTAACCACTTCACATGCCATACTTACTGGGCCAGAGCATCGTAAGACTGGATCTGGATCTTGTATCCATCCGGGTCGGCAAAGACCCCAACGTTCTTCAACTCTGGATCCTCGTTGAACTTGACCAACCACTCCACCTTGTCTCCAACCTCCTCGGCGAACTTAGCTGCGTCTTTGCACGAGATGGCCACGTGCTCAAATCCAACTGCCTCTTCGTTGTTCTTCACGTAGTAGCCGGCAAACGAGTCGTCCGACTCGGTGCCCCAGTTATGAGTGAGCTCCACAATCGACTGTCTGCGTGCCTGTGGAACGGAAGTCTCCTGGTTTTCAACGTAGTCTGGGGAGTGCTCGTATCCAAGGAAGAAAAGCGAGAATTT
Source organism: Ogataea glucozyma (assembly GCA_003706155.2). NCBI lineage: Eukaryota > Fungi > Ascomycota > Pichiomycetes > Pichiales > Pichiaceae > Ogataea > Ogataea glucozyma. The sequence goes on from PPKO02000016.1 coordinate 137,602, forward strand.
TGCTTCGGGGAAGTTCCGGGTGGAGTAGAGTTTCATTCCTAGAACGCCCTGGTAAAATTGAAGCGATTTCTTGGGGTCCTTGACTCTGATCATCGAGTGGTTCATTCTGTACGAAACATAGTCAATCTTACCCTCAGCCTTGTCGATGGCATTCTCAATCAATTCGACCCAATATCCATCCGGATCAAGCACAAAAGCAATGTTCTTCTGTCTGCCGTCCTCCAGCTTCTTCTTGAAAGTGACGCCTCTCGACAACATGTCCTTTTGGGCCTCCTCGATGTTAGGAACAGACACACACAAATGGCCGAACCCCTTGAAAGGCTCAGAGTTTCCGTCGTAAACCTTGGCTGTAGAGTTCTTGAGTGCTCTCAATTCAACAACGCCGTCTCTCTGGGCCACAGGCTTTCCAGCGTAAGGCTGGCCCTGTGAGTCAAACGACACAAACACCGACTTGTACTTGGATGTTTCGATCTCCTTGATCTTGCTCATCTGGAAGGTGTCGATGTACCAATTCACAGACTTTTCCAGGTCGGAGACATGGAGGCAGGTGTGATTGGTAAGAAACGATGAGTCAATTGAAGGCATTCTGAAAGCTATGGTGGTTGTATCGGATGAAGAAGCGACGATTGATGAAGAATTGGTGGTGGCAAACAAAAGTGGGACCTGTATATATATATTTCCACGATTTTCCAATCTCCGCACTTTCGGCAAAAGTTTCTGAATCGAGGGAGAAGTGCTCTGTCGACAGGTTTTCTATCCGTCGACGGAGCTCTGCTTGTCGCCGCATTTCTGGGGATTTTTTTCCTTCATCAGCCCTGGTGGTAGTTTTTCTTCGAGTACAGTCGTCCATTATATAGATAGATAGCTTGGTCCTGTGCTGTCCATTATCCCCCACGCCATCCCACCAAATCATGTCTCTGGAGGCAAAAGCTCACATCAACCAATTCATGGTGGCAGACGACCCGGAGTCGGCTGCCGCAATCGCCTCGGTGCGGTCTCTGGTCGAAATGATCGAATCTAACAAGCTCTCTTTGCTCAGCTACGTCCGTCTTCTGGGTGACCACCTCACCGAGGACTCCAACACGCTGCGATCCAGATCGCTCACGCTGCTGAGCTCAACCTTGGGAGACATCAATCGCAGAAAACTGTTCCCGCAGGACGTCCAAGTGCTCACTGACTTCTACATTTCGAAGCTCGACGATGGCCCTTGCCTCAGACAGACGCTTCGTGGGCTCGGCTTCCTCGTCCAGATGGAACACTACATTCCAGAATCCATAGGACTGGTTCTGGAACAACTGGGAGATAAGTACTCGTCAAAAGACCAGATGGCTTCCACCAGATTCTTTGCCTTTGAGCTTCTGCGCTCTATTCTCAGCAGAAACATGGACGCTTGCACAGCTTCATACAATGATCTCACAATCAAGACGTACTTGCACGTGTCCAAGAACGAGAAAGACCCGAAAAACCTGCTCATTTCGTTCGAACTGGCTAAGTTGATTGGCCAAAACTTTGCAATCGATGCTTTTGCCGAGGATCTATTTGATGCAGTTTTCTGCTACTTCCCGATCTCGTTTAGAGCTCCGCAAAACGATCCTTACAAGATCACCGGCGACCAACTCAAACAGGCCTTGAGAGACAGTCTCAGTGCCAGTCCCGCGTTTGCCAAAGATACGTTCCCCAACCTGATCGAGAAACTCTCGTCGACTTCTCCCTCAGTCAAGCTGGACGTCTTGCTCACTTTGAACCAGTGCATCCAGCACTACGACAGGGCCACTGTCGAGCAGTACTGGATCTCTCTATGGAATTCCCTCAAGTTCGAGATCCTCCACCACGAAATCGCCTCTGCCGAAGACCTCGTCTCGCTCTACAAGTACTATGAGAACGCGGAGAATGAGGACGAGAGAGCCATTCCAGCCGTCCTCAACATTTTCCGGTCTCTCGGAAACAAGTACAAAGGCTCCGAAGACCCTGGGAGCCTGGAAGACCACCTTTTGGTCATTGTCGACGAACTCTCCAAATACATCAGCGACTCGGATGACAAGAAGTCCAAACCTTCCACCATCATCTTGGCCAGCCTGTGCATGTCCAACACAGAGGTCTACAACTATCTCGTTCCAAAAGTCCTGCCATTGCTGCTCTCCTCCCACAAATCCGGTGAGCCTTTGAGTGTGAAAGCCCAGCGGTCGCTCATCGTTAATGTCTCGTTCATCTTGGACGCGTATGCCCAGCTTTTCTCGCAAGAGGTTTCTCCGGAAAATCCCCTTTTCTCCTACAAAGACGATCTTCTCATGATCATCGACAAAGCCCTCCTCTCTACCTCGAAAGTGGAGGTCTCTCTGAGATGCCTGGCCATCAAGCTTGTCACGAAGCTCGTCACTCTCAACTCGTTCTTGGACGTTCAAGAGTGTCACTTGATCACACAGACCCTGACAGAGGTTCTGCTCAACGACCACAACAACGTTACCCACACTCAAACGCTGGCCTCTCTCAACTTGATCGCGAAGACCCATCCAGATATCGTTTTGGAAAAGACGATTCCGAAGCTGCTAGTTCTGCTTCCAGACAGCGACTCCTCCGAAGACTATCAGCAACTTTCTGATAGCAATAACTTTTCCAGAGAAAAGGTGCTCACTATCATGCTGACAATCTCGGAAAACAAGCTCATCATCGACTCTGTCACTTTGCGGTTGCTCAACAAGCTAGAATACTTGGTCAACGCAAATGCTTCCAGAGACTACATCAGACTAATCCTGTTTTTCTTGTACAAGATCTTCAACAAGTTCAGTGAAGCAGATTCCACCACCGACTATGTCAGGAAGTTTGTTCCAAAGTTTCTGTCTGTTGTGCTGGAACAGGTGTGCTTTCGTGCCGATTCTCCAATCTATCAGGATGAGCTTTCTTTGGAGTACTCTGGTCGTGCTATGAAGGCCATCATCAAGAACTGCGACTCTGCGCTCCACCAGCAAGTTCTCGCGAGCGCTGTATCGATTTTCATTGACGGCACACAGGAGAACGAGTTGCTTGCAAAATCGTTGTCCCAGCCCCTCAGTGTTGTCAAGGGAAACTACAAAGTGTTTGCTCTACTCACCAAGATCTTGTTGGCACTGGACAAGTCCACCAAGCTGACTGTGGATCCGTCAGAGCTTACTGATCTTTTGATAGGCTGCTTGGAGAAGCAGACCACTGTGGCTGAGAGACAACCGACTTTGAACTGTCTTTCCTTGATCATCAACAAATGGTTCACAGCGTCGAACGATCTGTACTTGGACTCCAAATTCAGCGAGTTCTCTTCGGTTTTGCTGGACTCGTCCATTGCCACAGTTGAGAAACTGAAATCCCTTGAGATTTTGACTTGGATCACAAAAGCTCTCTTGATCAAAAACGACAAATCTGTTTCCAAGTATCAGGACTTTCTGATCTCACTGTTTGAAAGCTCAGAACTCTCTGGAGCTCTGCCGAAAGTGTTGGAGATCTTGATTGCTGACGTGGAGTGTTTTGAACCTCTGAAGAAGGAAGGAGCAATGGGCAGGCCTGTTGTGTTCAATGTGAATATCAGATTGCTGTACAAGCAAAAATTCTTCAATTCAATTCTCCCCATCTTGATCGCCAAGTCTGAAGGCTCGGGTGACAACGACAACTACCTGACTTCGTTGTCGCTGATCCTGCGGTATGTTGATAACTCGATCATAATTCCGCATTTGCAGGCAATCATTCCTCTTGTCTTGACTTCTTTGGGTGTCAAGTCACAGATCATTGTTTCTTCTTCCCTTTCGATCTTGAATATCACACTGTCAGAGTCTCCTAATCTGATCTCTCGGCATCTGTCCACTGTGATCCCAAGTCTCATTGGAATTCTGAAGACAAGCAACTCCGAGCAAGTCAAGTTGAAGGCTTTGGAGTGTTTGATTTCGCTGTCTTTGTTTGAGCTGCATGTGATGGTTCCCTACCGTACACAGATCATCGACGGTCTCTTGATAAGTATTGATGACCCCAAGAGATCAGTGAGAAAGCTCGCGTGTGATTGCAGGCAGCTCTACTACGAGCTGGGTCAGCCAAAGGCTGAGATGTAACACGCTGATCGTATTAGATTGTATAGACAAACAAATTATTCCACTCACATTGGTCTAAATAATTTTACAAATCGTCGAACCGTTTGATTCCGTGCTCATGAGTTTGGAGGTTCTTGAGCTGTTTGGCGGTCAGCTTCTTTTCCTTTTTGCGGTTCTTCTTTTTATCTTTCTTGGAGACTGGCTCGACAGGCTCGTTATCGTCGTCGCCATCGCTGTCCAACTGTGCAAGTAACTTGTCTCTGATATCTTTCAATTCAACGATATTCTCAGAATCGGAGCCAGAACCAGCAGGTTCGGAATCAGAATCGGAAACCTCCTTCTGCTCTTCGTTTTTCACCTTCTTTGCGCTTGGTTCTGTGGCATTGTCCAAGAGGCCGGTGAATCTTCTTTTGATAGCCTCTTTGGATTTACTTCTGAACTCTTCAGAAACGGCAGCAGGCTCTGTATAATCTGATTCGTTATCTGCCTCATCTGATTCAGACTCGTCAGCCTCCGAAAAACCTGTCCATTCGTCCTCTTCTTCGGACGCCTCCTTCTCAGATTCCCCTCCCTCGGAGACGTCTTCAGACGCCTCGTCGTCGGAGCTATTCTTCTCAAAGTCATCGCTGCTATCGCTCTCGTCCTCACTGCTGACTTCCTCGCCATCCTCTCCTCGTTTCGACCAAAGACGTAGCTTGTCCATTCCAGCACTGATCAGCCGGTAGTCGTGATCCAGATCGAGTGCAGCTACCTCGTCAGTAGAGCTGTGCTGTCTGGCTTCCACAACACGGTTCAGTCTGGCATTGATCTTACTGATGACACCATTAGAAGAGCCAGCATAGATGAACTCTCCCTCATTATCCATTGCAGGCACCAAAGACTCGATGGGCTCTTTGCCGACACGAATTCTCGAGATCTGGTCGTTGAGCCTGTTCATCTCAGGCTTCCATATCGTCACCACTCCCTCGCTCATACCACATAACAGCGTGTTGGGGCTTGTCGGGTCGAGCCATGCGGAACTCAGAACCTCGTCTTCCTGGTCCTCGCTTTGGTTCAGTGGCTCGGGTTTTCTAATATCGAAATGTGCCACCGTTGTAGAACCAGCAGAGACAAATTGGTAGTCCGACTTCGGGACATAATGATTGATCGAATTGATAGAGTCGTCATGGACATCCGCAATGGAGTATATCTGTTTTAATGACTCGCTGTCATAGCACAAAACTTCACCGTCTTCAGTCCCCACAATCAAAAACTTCTTGTTGGGCACTGTCAGAATCTTGGTGATTTTGGACTTGATCTCTTCAGAGTCAGACTTCGCCAGAACATGCCCCGTTTCAGTGTTTGTGAGTTTGATTTGATTGTCCAGACCAGCAGAATATATGTGCTGACCACTATGGTCAAACATCAGAGCTCTACAACTGCCTTTGTGTCTCTTGGTTCTCCATCCCATGGCGATTAGGTCGTCACCAGAATCCAACATCGGCTCAATTGACTTCTCATGGATATTTATCGTGGCCCATTTGGCCTTCTTACTCCCAGCCAAAGACGTCGAGACCAGATTCTCCAATTTCTCGGCGTCATACTTGAGCAATTTGACCTGTCCTGTGGCTGACCCGGTCACGATAATGCTCTCAGAAGGGTGAGCGCTCATTGCGAAGAGAGGATCAGAACCGAACTTGAAGTCCACAATTGGGACTGCATCGCTAGTTACCACAGTGGCGCCTTTCTTGGCTTTCTTGTTGTTCTTTCCCATGTTTTGAGGACTTGCAGTCGTAAGATTATGATCTGATGGCTACTGTTATGGGCGAGTGCTGATCTAATGGCTACTATTCTAGACTATCAGATCTGAAAAATCTGAAAATTTTCAAGTTTCGGGCTGTGCTGATAAATATAAGTTGAAAAAAAATCATAATGAAGAGGGAGAGAGTAATGACCAACGGTCTGCAACAAGCTTGAGACAGGCAGGATTATGCGCCCCTCCAAAGTTTCTACTAACGGAAGCTCTCAATTATTCAATTTCATAGCTCACTCACGGTGAATAAAGACACACAGGATTTCCAATACAATGAGCTGCCCATTTGTGTTTTCTGCCGGCTTCTCCCCCATCACTTTGGCCTGTCTGCGTATTACCTAATCAGGGTCTTGCAACGTACCTCGAATTTCCTCAATTTTTTTTTTTCTTGGATTTTTCATCAGCCACGTGAGATCATCGCCGATCATTTTCAACAATGCCAAGCAGTGACAAGCGTCTCGCTTCAATCGCCGCGAAGATGGCAAAGCCACCGTTTTGGGTACTGAAAACTCGGTTGATGCAACACCCATATTTGACGTGCTCGGCGTTTCCAAGTAACGAAAATTGCATACTAGCCGACTGTTTGCTGAATTTCCAACGGTAGTGCGTTTGCTGCGCCACCAATGCCGCGCGCACGAAATTGCAACATCACAGCGGATTTAGAGGGGGAAGTGAGCGGTTGCTTTACAAAGGATGGCACTAGTTGAAACAAAAAGTAGAAAAGAGATAAAATCATTTTGAAACAGATAAAAACACCCTGACGATAACAATATAAAAGTAAAAAGTTGATGAAATGTAGATTAGATCAACAGTCATAGAAAACGCTGAAACTCAAGATTGGTCGCTTCGATAAAAGTCGTGGTACCGCCTCGTTAAAAGAACCCTGCTCTTTTGTGTGGATCAGCTGTGAGTAACAATATTTTGCAAAGAAGCAGGACAGGACAACCAACAAGTAACAAGAGCAGAGGGGAAAATCATAGTAAAAAATGAAGAAAGGTAGAAGAAGTGAGTGTGCAAGAAGATTGATCAATTGGTGATGAAGTTTGAAAAGTGGGGGGAAGTAAGTGGTCTGAGATGTGTTGTTGCTGTAAACGATGACTGGACTGTGTTGGACTCGTGAACATAGATTAACTGGAATTTATTGGGCTGTACTTCTAATGGTGATTACAAGATAACGCACTTCTTCTTTCTTTCTCTTTTCTCCTTGGTTTCCAATGCAGCTCTGGTGGCGGTCTCGAAGACTTCTCTGACACCTTGGTTCAACTTGGCAGAACACTCCAAGTAAGTCAGAGCCTTGATCTTCTCGGCAACCGACTGACCTTCAGCTGTAGAGACTGGTTGTTGGTTGAGTTGTGCTAGCTTTTCGATTGTTCTAGGATCGTTTCTGAGATCAACTTTGCAACCGACCAAGATCATTGGCACGTCTTGGCAGAAATGCAAAACTTCGGAAATCCACTTCTCCTGCACGTTATCCAGAGTATCTGGCGAGTCGACAGAGAAGCAGATCAAAATAACGTTGGAATCTGGGTAAGACAGAGGTCTCAATCTGTCGTAGTCTTCTTGGCCCGCAGTATCCCATAGAGCGAGTTCAACTCTTCTACCATCGACTTCGACATCTGCCACGTAGTTTTCAAACACCGTGGGAACGTAGACTTCTGGGAATGCACCTTTGGAGAAAACAATCAACAAACAAGTCTTACCGCAGGCACCATCACCCACAATAACCAACTTCTTTCTGATATCTGCTAATCCTGCCATTTTTGTATTTCTGTAATGTCTCGTTAGTACTGCAAATCAAACGCTGTCCGAGTTGTAGTTGTCTGATCTTTGTTGTGATTATGTTCACCGCTATCAAATAAAAGTATCAATCACTTTCTCAAGATGGTTTTTTATTCTACTTGTCTGTTTGTGTTTTCGTTGTTGGCTGTTTCTTGTACAATGTCTGCCAATTCTGACGACGGGCACTGGACGTGAAATTTGTCTGACAAAAAAAACCCGCTTGAACACTCAATTATTGGGTGACGCACGGCGAAACCGCATTAGTGAGATCAATCACGGTGAAAACAGCCTGACCGAAATGGGGGGCAAACAGTGGAATCACCGAGGCCAGAGACGTGTAAGGTACACCATGATCAGCCTCATTCGCTTGAAATCATGCCAATACTTCCCCCACGACCAAAGAAGGGCTGGATTCCACACTAGTAGTCATTGTTGACGCCTGTAATCACATTTGTCCCACCCCTGTAAACCAATCAAGTCTCTCGAACATACTTCAATCAGATCAGATCAACAAATTGCCGGTTGATTTCATATTCACACATACCTCACTGAATTCGATGTTCCAGAACTAAAGTATAACCAGATCTAGCACGCGATCTATCAATTCACACTAGTAGTTAAGTGTGCTGGAGGAATTGGAAAACAAAACTTATCCCGTCAGATTCGCTATTTTTGAAGAAATCTCCGCGTCCAGATCAAATCTCCTTGGAAGGGAGAAAAAAAAATTTACACCGCCGGTATTCGGCAAACTACATCTCTGCACCGACAAGGTCCCCGCTTATCTTATTCAACGAAAACGAGGCTGGAAACTTCTAGTCGCCAATCATTCGTGCTGATCGCGCACATTTGCAGCGTCTATGAACCTAAGCCGATCCAATGGCGATCAAAGCAGACCGAAATAAATGTCACTGGTGGTGCCGAATAAAATTACATTCCTTTTTGAAGCAGTCCTTATTAATAGAAACAAAGCGAGCGCGAAATCGAAACCAACGCGCAGCAACAAAACTACTTTGATAGCGCGCTTATCTCCGTATTATATAAGCAATCAATCTCGAAAGCTTTCCGCAGGTCATGCTATAACTATTTTACCATTTCAGTTGTCGTCGTATGGGAATAAATTCGACATTCAGATGTGATAAAACAATGGCTACATAATATTACCATTGTGAAAGCCGTACCAGATGACAACTTTGGCGACCGGCTCGCTTGACCAGCTTTATAAAACCGCAAACTCCCTCCCTAGCGATGCGCACCAGCCACTATCTGAACTGTCTGATTTTTCAGCCAAATCCGATCAATCATCAATTAGCGACACCCTTTTCCAAAAACTCTGAATACTTGGAAGTCTGGTGAATTCCACATTCCGTTTTCGCCTTACCCTTCCACCTGCCACTTCTCTCATCCTCTCCTTCTTTGATTGGCTCAGTGGAGTGCCAGTCTCCAACCGACTTGTAGCCGAGGTCCAACAGCTCGTTGTACGGAACATCGTGCTCCTTGATATACGAGTGAACCTTGTTGAAGTCCCAGCTGGCCAATGGACTGACCTTTATCACATTTAGGCTTGGATCAAGCTCCACTATTGGCAAGCTCGATCTTGCACCGCCTTGAGATCTTCTTCTTCCAGTGAAAACAACCTTGATGTCCAGCTCCTCGTGAGCGCGCTTCAGTGGCTCCACTTTAACCAGATAATCGTACTTGAGCTCGTCCTTGGTCCACAGTTCATCTCCGTAATGAGCCTTGAAGTCTTCTTCGGAATCACAGCCTTGTGGTTTATAAACGTGCAGCTTGAACTGGCTGTACTTAGACCTCACTCTGTCAATGAGCTCCAAAGTCTGCGGGAAATGGTAAAGGGTATCGATGAAAACAAGGTCTATTGGATCCTGGTCAATGTCAAGCTTACTGAGCATGTCAAGAATGCACAGTCCTGTTAGGCCGAATGCTGTCGTTTGAAACACATTCGGAAAAGTGACCAAGGTCCACTTGAGGATCTCCTGCGGAGAGAGCTTGGCGAGCGTCTTGTTGAGGTGCTCCAACTGAAAATCAGTGACTACAAGCTGCTTTTGAGGCTCAGTGGTGGGCATTTTGAGTGTATTTGTGAGTAGGAATAAAAGCTTTCAGGCTATTTAGTCAGCATCAAACACCGAATGCTTTCTTATCCTAGCTTGATTTTTCACTGATCTCTAAAAAAAAAAAAAAAAACTGGTGGTGAAATATCACGTGATACTCTTTGTAGATTTAACCTAATATCTCTAGCTACCAAAGGGACCATGTCATCAACCAAATCACAACATGAATGAACGCGAACACAAATTTTGCTTTCTTTTCTCTATGTTCAATGATCAGTGCTAAGCCTTTGAAGTGATGCCTTGGTATACCCCTCCAACCTAAGCTCAAATATGTTTATCGGAATGACTGCTGCCTACAAACAACCAATGTGCGACACAAAAGAGTCACTTCTCAGGTTCTATAGACTTCATATCTTCCTCATTGTCTTCACTGTTTTTGTAACTGGTACTTTGCGCCATACGTATCGCGCTACCCGTCATGCGACCTCTGAGGTCAAAGATTGAACAATATGAGTCGGCAAACTTTTTGTAATCACCTCATATAACTGCCAGGGAATTCTCCCATTCGCCGAATCCAGTGGCAGGCCAAGTGCGGATCACCTCACACATGCTGCGATCTATCGACGCCATTCATTTACTTCAAGTTATTCGCATACACCACTTGAAGTGATGAGATTACGTCAGCGACCTTATAATATTGTTAGCAGTGTCTTCTCACAAAAAAATTCCAAAAAAGCTGGTAGAACTTCATTATCAACCGAAACACTATCCAGGCAATTCCCGACTCGCCGATGACTACCGAACAGGCATACACTGACGCCGGAGTGCCGCTCGCACAACTACAGGAAGAGCTTGCGAGCGTTATCGAGACGTTCATTCATCTTGGAGTGCAAATTCACGATTTTCAGGGTACTGAAGAGGCCAAGACTGGGCTGTCCAACAACATCAACAAGGTGGTGGCACAACTTCAGACATTGGCTGCAAAAGATGACTTGAAGGATATTTACATACCATTAGAAATCGTCAATTATATCGAGGATGGCAGAAACCCTGACATCTACACCAGAGAGTTTGTGGAAGTGGTGAGGAAGATCAACCAATACTTGAACGGGAAGTCGCTGGCATTTGAGAAGTTTACCAAAACGCTGAGCGAGAAGGTGAAGCAGGAATTCCCCGAGCTTGCTGGTGAGGTGGATGGTATCTTGGAACGAACGAGCAACGATCCCGAGGAGTTGGTGAACCAAGAGCTGTCAACAGTGTCTTGAAGTGGAAGACCTTGGAGAAGATATATCAGAGATAAGGGCTACCAATTAGTGAAGAAACAGACAACGAGATGGGCATTTTGACCAATTTTTACTGGAATGGCTTTTTCCGAACTTTCACGAGCGAGGAAGATCGGTAAGTGAAACAATGGAACACTTGAGACCAATACAGTAGGACATTCTGCTAGACGGATAAACTCCGTGCATATTCATCGAACGATCATCGGGTCCTTCGGTTCAATTTTGCTGAAGGAGCTAAATCAACTCAATGTATGAGCACAGGAGGGTCGATTCCTTGCGAGTGAGGGAGCAAGAATTGAGGCTCAGCTTTTCAGATACTAGCATGTGGCTGATAGGATTATCATGGACAACTGGCGTATGCTCATAGACATCTTACCGCCAACTCACGACCAACTTGCCTCGCTCGTTGTCTGCTCGTGTTTCCTGGCTGTGCACCCTCGCACCAACTACATAATTTTTCATCGTTGAAAAACCAGCAAAATTTTTCAAAAACAACCTTAACGTAGTGAGTACTTAGTGACCACACAACCTCGTACAACAGCACACAGCACAGCACAGCATGTTGAAATCCGCTTTGAGATTGTGTGCTTCAGCGCCACGGGTGCAGCTGGCGGCCGTTTTGAGACAGAATACGAGGCTGGCTGTCCTCAGCAGACAGAACTCTTCGGCGTCCAATGGAAAAAAAGATGACTCCAGTTCGGGCAAGTTGCCCGAGTCCATTGCAGAGATGGAGGTAGACGAAGAAGGTTATTTTGTGAAGAATCCGCTCTACACAGAGACAGACTTCAAAAAGTCTCGGTACTTCCAACACATGGAACAAGTCAAACAAGAGAAAAGCCGACTTGTGGAGGAGAAGCTCGAGCTTCTGGCTCAGCTCAACAACGTTTCTGTCGCTGAGTTGCGCGCAAAGCTCGACAAGAAAGTGGATGCCTTGGTGGCCGAAGCCAGCGAAGAACAGCGGTCGATCGACCAAACGGTGGCCGAGTTCGAGCAAAAGCTGCAACTTCCATTCCAGAACAGTCCAGAGAGTCCCGATCTGATCGAAGAAATCGTTCAAAAGCTCGTCAACGAGGGAGTTGAGAACTCTGCCACTTTCGAATTTATTCGTGGTGTTGACTCGAAATTATCCGACTTGCTCAAGACAGTTGTCGCCGAAGGTCCAAGCGAAGCTAACATTCGCGCCGTGCTGGACCATCTGGAAGTTGGCGAATTCGGCCAGATCAGCCAAGAGCAACTCAAGGAGTTGGCCAACCTTCTCAAGAAAGAGGAAGTCTCGGAAAATTCCGAAGAAACTTCGGACTTTTCCGAAGCTGAGGTCAGCAAATACAACGGCGAGTCCTTCCTCCACGTGATCTTCGACAACTTCAATAGCTACGCCAAGCTAGAAAACTCTAAGCTTTTCCTACTGATCCAAGAGATGGAACCTAAGTTTGCCCAGATGCTCGCCGAGTACGAGACTGCCGATAAGGAAGACGAGGCTGCGCTCAAAGCCCGCTACGAGGACCTGCTTGGCTACGTTTCGAACCCGGAGTCCCGTATCTATCAGGCCTTTGACAACGAGTCCAGCGCCGAGTTTGCCCAGGTTAAAGCGATTCTTGAAAGTCCACAGCCGATCGATCTGTTTGAGATCTACGAAATCTTTGACACATACAAAAACTTCTTTGAGTCGAAATTGTTCCAGAGCGTCGCATCGATCGATGCCAAGTTTGGCCAGTTGCTGGAGCAATTGGAGTCTCTTCCAGAAGGTCCAGAGTTGGAGGCCAAGAACGTTGAGGTTGACGAACACCTTGCTGACGAGTCCTCGGCTATCTATAAGGCTCTTAACGATGTTGAGAGCGAGGCTTACCAGACTTTGCGCAGCGTGATCTCCCAGGAGCAGGACAAGATGAACCAGTTTGTGCCTTTGAACGATGTGTTGGAGTACGGCTACCGTTTCGGATCGGACAGCGAGGCTGTGAAGGTGATCACCGGCGTTGATGCTGAGTTTGGCCGTTTGTTGAAGGATCTCGTGGAGTGTAAGGGCGAGGACGATGCCCAGATCGAGCTTGTGAAGCAATTGGACGAGATGGCCAACAATGAGGAGTCGGCGATCTACGAGGCCTTGAACGAGCCAGAGTCGCTGAGTTACAAGCTGGTCCACGAGGCATTGTACAAGGGTTTGAAGGAGGAGGAAGCAGCTGTGGCTGGTGAGGAGGTGGCTGATGTGAGTGTGGCTGAGCAAGCTCAGCAACTCTTGGCAAAAGAGGACCAATCGAGCCTCCCCGAAGACCTCCGCAAAGTCAACTACTACTACGACATGGCCCTTGAAGCCATCGAAGAGCTTCAACAAGACCTGGAAAACGACAGATTTGAGGGTCCATCCACCAAAACCGTCAAGGAAACCGAGAAGTTGCTGTCTTTCCAACCAACCCCAGAGCAAATCGAGCAATCCAAGACTCTCAAAACCAAGTTTTTCCCTAACGACAAAGACGAAGTTCTGGAGCTCTGTGTGAATTTGATCATGAAGGACGGGCTCAAACAAAGAGCCAAGAAGTATCTGAACAGAACGCTGTATTTGATCTATCTTCAGACGAGAACAGACCCTGTGGAAGTGTTGAAGAAGGCTTTGGACATGGCTGCTCCTCTGGTTATTACCAAGACTGTCAAGACCGGGTACGCCAAGAATTACACTGTCCCTGTTCCTTTGACACCAAGACAGCGTAGCCGCATGGCATTCCTGTGGATCTTGGAAACTAGCGATTCCAGAACCTCGAACGATTTCCCAGTGAGATTGTCCGAGGAGATTTTGTCTGTGGTCGGAGGAAAGAGCAAGATTCTGGACAAGAGAGTGTTGAACCACAAGCAGGCAATTGCTAATCGGTCGTACTTGAAGATTTAGATGATTGAACGAGGAACGAGGAACGAGGAGGAACAAGCGACAAGCGCAGCGAGTCGCGTGTCAGGAGTTCGTGAGGAGTGAGATTAGGTTGAACCAGGTCGATTTGACTCGTCACATCACTGGATCACTTCCAAATGAAGAGTCTTTAGTTACTTTTGTAAATAGCTGTTTTCATAGTGTATGAAAATTCATCCATAGAATATCAAGTGATAATCGGACCGCAAAAGCCGCGGCGTTGACACAAGCGGAGCTCTCTGAGTGAGCTCACGTTATAGCAGTTACCAATCAGGTTTGTTCTGCTAAGTCTCCGAGAGCGACTTATTACAAGGCAAGCTCACTCTGAGGTATGGTCTGAAGCATTTTTGAGCGGTCATTGATAGGTGACTGGGATCATGTTATGCTATCATCGGAACCGTCCAAAAGTGATATTTTGCACCGTCAGGACCGGCTAAGTCAGACTAGCTGCCTCCACAGCTTTCGCTGTCCACCGTCAAGATACATACTACTTCAGTCAGCATCTCGTGATTTTTTTTATTGCACGTGCCCTCCCTCGCGTGACCTCACGGGTGAGAAATCTTCCAGAAAACTTGCATATCTCATGGTTCGCACGAGGCTTAGGAAGAGACTACGGTGAAAGACAGCTGCAGATAAGCATGTTTCCAAAACGTTGCAAGGCCATATTCACATCGCTCAAGAGCCTACCGGACCCGGATGAATGACTTTGCCCTGGTCACGCATCACGTGATTGTATTTTTCTAGAAAATTCTGGAAAAAGCTAGTACGTGCAATGAATTGAGTCCATGCTAATTGATTGCGATATTGAATTTTCAAAGGTGACGGCATATGCGGATGCCAAGTGCAAAGCTACAGCAAGTCATCCATGAAGAGGGTGGTCATGAGATCCAAGTATATGTGTGACTGAGCCTCCTTGAAAGCGGCAAGAGGTTATAGGGTTATCTACGTGATGCAGGGCACGTGACACCAAATAAAGAGCGAAGCTGGTTGTTCTGATTGGCCTGTTAACGAAAAAAAAAAAGACAGAGGTCCCACATGCCCGACACGCGAATTGAGCGACCGGATCAAGCCGGACGGGGCGGCGTACCTTCTCAGTGGTCGAGTCGGATGGGACTGCAAGCTTGCTTTGCACCTTCTGCGACCCTGCAAGCTCAGCCTTTCTATTTTCTCGCGAGGCACGTGATGCAGCTCACGTGAGCTTGATTTGCTCGTTGTTTCGTTCATTCGCTGGACATTGCTCAAATTTTCTCGAAAAATTTTCAACCTCACCAACATCATCGACTTTTTATAACGTTTCCCTCCCCAAGGACACGTCCAGTGTCGACCAAGACATCTAGCAAACGCCACAACAACATTCATACATACGAACGCAAACCGAAATGAGCGAAAACGAGCAGTTCAACGCAACAGAACGCCCGTCTTTGTACGAACACAACGGAACTCAAGATTCTCGTCTCACATCGGAAGAACCTCAACAGGAGCCGGCCCACAGCGAGCAATTGCCCTCCCTTGACCCTCAAAATGAGCAGGGGGACTCTCACGGACCTGCTGAGCGCGACGAGCCCGCCAGTCCGCGCCCAGAAGCTCCACAGGCGACACAACCAGCCCCTGAAGACGATTACGACAAATCCATCACTAAAGACGTGATCTACGAAATCAGAGACAAGCCAGAGTTTACCGAGACCCGTGCCTTAATAGTTGCCAACCTCACGTCTCCATTTGATAACAAGGATTTCCAAGAGCTGCTCAATGATCACGCGGCCAAGACGAACAGCACTGTTGAGAGAGCGTGGCTCAATGCGCGCAGAACCCATTGTATCGTCATAGTATCAGACATTCCTGGCGCTGTGTCAATCCAGCAGAATCTCAACGGCCGCTGGTTCCCACAAGTGGACTCTGTCGAGGAGCCGCAGCCTGAATTTGACGAAAATGGCGAAGAAATCCGCCGGCACAGACTCTACATCGACTTCATTCCTGTCAAGGCCACTCAACATTGGATCGATCAGGAAAACAAAGGCCCCAAGGATGCCATCTGGAAAGTGTCATATACTAAATTGCCCTCGAAACAACACCAGGGCTCTGAGTTTCTCGTGGCTACCCACAAGATGCTGAATTATCCAAATAAGACCTTCGGATACAAGTCGAGCTCCCATGGGGGAAGGTTTAGAGGAGGTAGAGGATCCAGACATGGCAGCTACAGGGCCGGTGCTCCTCGGTCCGGCCGCGGCCGCGGCAGGGACCGCGACTACTACGCTGACTATCCTGTTTATGGGGGTTACGGAAGTCCTGCTGGCCCTACTGGCCCTGGTCCCGCTGGTCCGAGTGGTCCTGCTGCTCCTGGCTACTACCCTCGGGATTACGATAGAGACTATCGCGATTACGATTATCGCGATCGCGATTACAATTATGGGGACTACGACCGGTACGGAGGCCCTGGAGGGCCTGGCGGGGTTCCTGGCGGAGCTCCTGGCGGTCCCGGGGGATATTACGGCGGCCATGGTCACTATGGTGGCCGCCGGGGTGGACGTGGCCGCTACAGAGATGGTGGCAGGGGTCTAAGTTACGATGGTGGTCATCGTGGCGCTGGAGAAAAATACGGTGGCGGTGCAAGTGGCGGTGCAGGAGATGATTATAGGAGAGATAGATCGCCGATTAGAGAGAGTAATGGGGTCGGGTATGGATCGAGAAGTCCGCCAAGGCAGACAAGATCACCGGAGTGGAGTGACTGATGAATTATGAGAAAAGCGTTTCATAGACTGAGCTTGTTCTTTGAAGTGAGTCATTCGTTTACAAAACTTTTGGTTTGGTTGTGCTGATGGCCAGCTTGATGAAAGCTGGTCTGGGTATGTCCGTGTTTTGAACTACGGTATCTTGCTCATCATTCGCTTCATGACCATGCCTTGAATGTTTCGTTCCTTCATTCCGCCCCTCGCAATCTCCGTTCATTCGTTCATTCGTTCATTCGTTTCGTTGAATCTTCCTCTGTCCAGCACTCAGAAGTTGATGATGCATGGCGGTGTATGAAACGACAAAAGTAATAATATCAAGGGGGAGTCAACGCGCAGTGGCTTGACTCTGTATTTGTAAAAGTACATAGAGTTTGTATGAAGATTAGAACGACACCCAAATGACGAGTTGTAGAAAAACTGATGTATGCAGAGCCGCATACCAAATGAGATGCTATTGTTGAACACTGGCTTTGTCCGTCGGTAAAGCAGAACAACGAGGGCTCTTTTTCTGAAAATACACGGTGTGCCTTGTTGCATTCTACAATTTCAATATCTATATTCTTCAGGCTCTCTTACGCTAGCCTCTAATCACAGATCCATCTGAGGGAGTTTTAACAACTCACATGAGCTTATTTGGATGAACCGCTTCAAAAGATCAATCTGGATCAGCAGAATCAAACGTGGGCAGTTTTGATCGTTCGAATCATGGGTAGTCGTTCTAAATCATCTTGATCACTAGATAGTAAACATCACTAAGACTTGCTACCAACTTACCAAATCCGCATGCCGTCTGTGAATACCAAAAACGTGATAAAACTGGCTGAAGCCGATATGAAACCAACCAGCTTTTCTAGAAGCATCATTTCTGGAAACACGGTTGTCTCCGTTTTTTTCAAACACCTTTCTTATTGTTGGATTCCACTTCATACCATTCGTTTACCAGCACTCAACTCAGCTAACTCTACCCTAACAGAGCTAATCAACTCCACTCACCCCCCCTCTAAGCAGTCCACATCTGCCAGATCAGGTTTGTCAAGCCACTCTGCTCCGTCTCGATCACGTAGATTCCATACAAACTCAGCCACGTACCAGCACTCAAAAACGCCATAGCAGCTTTGTGCCAAAACCCGTACACCCTCAAAGGGATGTAATCAATGATACAACTTTCAAATCCGGCCTTACAGTGCCACAAGAGCAGCACACTGAGCGTTCCATCAAGCAGGGGATACTCAACACCAGCCACAAAGGGAGTCATAACGAGAGGTATCATACCTAAGGTGACAATTTTTTCGTACGACCAGTGGTACGATCCGTGATACTCGTTTGGCTCTGGATGAACGTAAGCATCGTTCACAGTGCCCACAATGTACCCTGGCGGCTGCTCTTTTAGCTTAAACGTTTCGAGCGTAGGGAGCTTGGGAAGTTTTGGCTTGAGCGAGATGGATCTGGCAAATCCCAGGCCAAGACCAACCGGACGGATGGATCTAGAAAACGTGGCGTTTCTCAGCAAGAGATGCGGAAGCATGGCGATGTTATTATGGCGTAGAAGTCGATACAACTGGAGTTGTGTCGCTGGTTGGTAATCAAATATCTAGCATTGGTGAAGTTCAAGTTGCAACTTCCATGAAGAAAAAAAAAAATTCCTCGATGCGCGATTACGTAAGCGATCCGATAGCCGAATTAAAGATAATCAAAGGGTACAGGGCATCGGCGAACAAAGCAGGAGCGACATAGCCATGATGGCAAATTTAATCCTCTCACGATGAAGAATGTACTCTGAAAATTAAATTTCTGTGAGATCAACGGGCCCTTATTGCTCATTGTTTCAGCCAACTCCGCTTTCCGGCTGAGTCAGTAGACAGTCAATGAGCAAAAAATCTGACCAAGCGAGGGAATCGAATCAGCAAGAAATCAGAACAGCCAGCTTGAACCAAGCAACTTGCATCTTGCACTGTTTGCTTGTCACCTCCAGACAGTGGGATTGTCCACCTCATTTTCATCTCCAAATGGATTATATTCATCCAACATCTTTTGGATACTCCGATCCTCCTCCGCCTTTTTACCAGTCCTAAGCTTTGGTGATTTTGGCGGGATCGGCGGAGGACTTTTCGCTGCTCTTGTTTGCCCGCTGGCAGTGCGCCGGTGTAGCGGTGCATCCAGACCGGCCGCACTTGCACTAGCCACAGCGACTTTTGGTGGCGATGCAGTGCTCAACACCGCCTCCTTCCCATCATCCTCCTCCTCCTCCTCCTCCTCCTCAGTCTCATAATCTGCCAAAGAGTCAACATCGTCGTCCTCGTTCCGCACAGCCTCAGGCTCGCTGAACTTCTCGTACAATTGCAAAGCTTTCACCAGATCGTCGTTGGACTTCAATAGAGCTCCTAACAGCTCTTCTTTGTTCACCAGCTGTAAATACCTCAGAACCTTCCTGCGAATAGTCCGGCACTCATCAAACTTATCGTTGGCCTTGGCTGAGTGGATCGAGAGCTCACCTGGCTCGAGCGAGTTCAGCGTATTAGTCAACTGTGTCGACAAAACGTTGCACTGAGCAATGGTCTCGTAGATTCTCGGAGTCTCTACCTCGTAGTTAATTCGGGGGATTCGATACTTCTTGTCTAGTTCGCTGTTGGTGTGGGGTTTGTAAGAAGTCAGCTTAGAGCTCCAGCGAGATAGAGAATCTCTAGGAGGTCTGACATCTCTAGCCTCTCTTGACTCTCTCGAGTCACGTGACTCCACTTCGTCTCTGGGATCATCGTAGACCTCTTCAAATGGAGTGTCTTGGTCAGCCTCGTCATTCATGAAGTCTGGAACCACGCTTCGCTGTCTCTTGCGGAGCATCCGGCCCACTCCACAGCCCGAATACAAAGCCACAAGCGCAGTCTTCTCGCCAGTACCCTCGTATTCACTCTTCCAGCCCACCATAAGCTGTATAACTCTTTTCCTCGTCCGTGGCTCAATATCCCCCTGAGAAGACGTCACAATGTGGCGCAATCGATCCAAAAGCTTGCTGTCATTGTATAGAGGGTCCAGTTCGGGGCCCCCATTGGCCACAAGCAGCTCTAAAAGCTTCAATGCGTTTAGCTGCTGATTTAAGTTACTGTATTTGAGCTTCTTACGAATAGCACGGGCCATCTCTGTTGGTCCAGGCTCGTAAGCGTTGTTTTGCAGTCTTATGGCCTCCAAAAGGCCAGGCAGCTCAATCTCAATTAATCCGTCATCGGACGCTGAGGACGAGTTCTCAATAACCCTGTTGGCCAGTGCGGTCACCGCAGTGTACGAGTGGCTGTCCAGAAATCCCATTGATGGCTGTGAGGTTAAATCGGTGGCGTTGACAAGCAATTATGGTGTTGGAAAGGCTTTGCTCAATTGGTTTTTTTATCGATTAGATTAATTGGTTTTTATCAACACCGAGATTTCACTGATAGGAAGTGGTGCAGGGATGTTAAAAGAAACTGTCATGTGAAATTAATCACATGAGGAGAGTAGCGTCTTGCAGTCTTTGCACCAGTCAGCCTCTTGACATGAGAAGCACTATCAAGGAACTTGAGTAGATTGGAAAAAAAAAAGGTAAAAATTTTGGCTGTGGTAAGCAGTCTGCAAGTGCTAGCTACAAGTAAGTTATAAAGTGTTGGTTCAGAGACAGCTACAGGCTTGTTGAAGCGAACACTCGGACGAACACCAGCACAGCTGGATCAGCGTAACTTCCGATAGCCATCATTCTGAGGACCCGGATTGTTCGCCCTTCTTTCTCAGCTAAAGTGTTCGTTACTCAAGTCCTGAAACATACCAGATGAAATGGTTATTAATCACGTGACGCGGTGTCATCCTTAGCCTTCAACATCGCTGGATCCCACCCACCAATCACGCGTATCCCCGCATTCGTTACACATTTTTACGTTTATCACATGAAAACATTTGCGTTTTGCTGAAAAGCTAGAAGAATCTTGTATGTGTCACCTCAAACGGCACTTGCCAGTCATCGGAAATCGTAGAAGCATTGATGGTCACCGATGAGCAACACTGCTAAAACCATACAAATTTGCCCTTCTAATCGCTTCAACAATGGCTCACTGCAAGGCTTTGGTGATGCCAGCCTTTCCGAGACTCTGCAGGTCACTGTTACCACCAATGTGCTTTCCCTTGATGAAAATGTTTGGCACAGTTCTTTGGCCAGTAATGGAGTACAAAGCATCCTGAATTTCATCACCGTCATCTAAGGTGTTCAGCTCCATGACGTAAACGTCCTCATCAACGCCATCAAGTGTCTTCTTGGCAGCAGAACAGTATGGACAGTAGGTCTTCGATGCAACAAACACGGTGTGAGAGTTGATCAGCTTTTGAACTTTGTCAACAGTTTGTTTTGACATTTCTCTAGTTGGCAACGAGTACCCAAATAATCTCTTGAACACGGAACTCAGCTTGAATGTGATTAGCAGCAATAAAACAGCAGTCACAAAGTTGTTCATAGGAACTGGCAAAAGTAAAGTTTTCAAAATGAAATCGTACTCGTCTTGAATATATATCAGAAAAATGAGACACAAGCCGAACGGACTTTGGAAGGCAAAATCAAATCCAGGCTCTCTTTGCTTACTAATCGACTGTAATCGTCGCGACGACAAATTTCCTTTGGATGTAATATGAGTAAAAAAAAATTCAAAGCTGCAGAGCCTAAAAACGTTTTTGAGCCGCAGTGAGGCTCAAGTGGAGAAAGTACACAGCCATCTAAAAAACCATTCATCAATCACTGCTGCTGAGACAACAAAAGACGTGGCCACACGCACCCAAACAACAATTTTCGTCTTCAACATTTGCTTGTTCATCGCTAAAGTGTCACATGAATCCGCTTTTTTTCAAATTTTGCTGAATTATCATGTCTGTAACTGCAGTTAGCACAAACTTCATCGACTTTGTATCGGTAGCGCACGTCCTGTGGACATAGATCGGCTTGTTTGTGCGGTTCAAGCTCAAAAAGAGTTTCTCAAAGTACTGTAGCGTGTCTTCAACATCATTTGTTTTGCCCTTGTAATCGGGAAAATACTTTCTGATCGGAGAACGCCGAATCTTATCTTCCAGTAAATCAACCTTGTTGAGAAACAAGATGAAAGGCGTGTTTATGAACCACCTGGAGTTACATAAGGACTCAAACAGCATAATGGCCTCATGCATCCGATTCACTCGCTCATCCTCAAAGAGCATTTGGTCGTATTCCGAAACAGCCAGAACAAAAAGAGCACAGGTAATGTCTTGAAAACAATGGATCCATTTCTTGCGCTCCGATCTCTGGCCGCCCGCGTCCAGGATCTTGAACTTTATGTCGTTGAGTATGAAATTGGACTCGGTGATTCCGGTGGTCTTGATGCGGCCTTTCAGTATGTCCTCGTCCGTGCACACATAATCCTCTTGTGCGTACAAATGTGCATTTCCAAAGTAGTATGGAGCGGATCCTTCGAGTTGAAATAGATTCGATTTGTTGAAACACGTTTGAACTCCGCGATCGCCTTCCCACAGTTTTTGGATGGACTCCGCTATCTCCAATTTGCTGAAGGTGCGACCTGCGCCGTTGGCGTGCTCTTTGCTGGACAATTCCCGTAATCCTGGTAGCACATCCTGCGGGCTTGAATCTGGGTCGCGAATGTCGTGGTTCTCGCGGTCGCGGTATTCGCGATAGTCCCTACCATGTCCAAACTCAGGCCGATCGATGCCGCCGTTCTCCACGGGAAGCAGCTCTGTTGAGGCATCTGGGTAATCTCCATCATCCCACCCAGCATTAGCCCTCCCCGTACTCATCATCTTGCGTCTTGCTGCACCATTCTCGCTATATTTGAGAACGTAGTTCTTCAGAAATGAGACTCCTCCTGCTTTCGACGCGTCGATGTTGTCCAAAGGCTTGTAAGCCAGGATCTTGCGCTTGTACTCGCTCAGATCCGAGTTGGGCAGATCGCAGTCTAGTTGAATCCCCAACTTGCGGGCCTGGATGATGAGGGTTTGCATCGACGCCACTGTGTCGGCCCAGATCACGTTGCAGTATAATAGTCTTTCCTGGTGAGTGAACCCGCCTTTGTGGAGCAGCTTCATCTGCTTCAAAACAGTTGATTTCCCACTCTCTCCTGCCCCTAAGAGAAGCAACTTCACCTGATTCTTCTCCTTTTGCTGGCTCTGCATCAACATCTGTTCAACCTTTGAGTTCTGGAGCTTTTCCAAGTACTGCGGATCAGTATCGTCGGAAGGAGTGCTTGCTGCGCAGCCCATTTTTGAAATCTCGATCTCTTAGATGATAATTTTCTGAGTATATCAATTGCAATCAAGTTTGTCGTCTTTTCAGAAACTCTGCTCAAGCTTTCACTTAAATGACTATTTGTTCGGTCTTGATCTCTCGTTGCTGGTTTGTTCCTATTTCCTGAATCGTCAAACGTCCAAAATTCCTCACCACAAATTCATTTCAAATGATGTTCCAACGCCCCCAAAACTAACTGACACAACATCGCCAACAATCCCTCCTTATTTTGGGACTTTTAGCTTTTAAGTAGATCAACTTGAAACACATGAACAGCCTCCCAATTGCTCTGGTCAGCTTTCATTCTGAAACATTAATCTCTTCTTCCTCTGCCCTCGAAGCTCACAAAGATCGAATTCTGAAACATCTCACTGCAAACATTGCAGAATATGCAGCCGCACTATGCATCTATGTGCAGCATATATGCACCACCCCCCTTCCGGAGGTTGTTGTTTTTTTAAGCCCTAAAGCCGTCTAGCCGCGCGGGTGTAAAATTCAACCATAGATTAGATAGTTTTTTCATAGCATTTGAATCGGACCCAACCAAACACCATCATTGTATACCGAAACAAACAGAATCAGCCAATTGCAGCACATCCTCTTCATGTGATCAGTCCTGCTGGTTTCTTCTTTCCAAAAATACACCCCTAGAATTAATTGTCTATATCCCTAATTTTTATAGACGGATCTTTCCCACGGACAATATCCACCTTGGAAAAAAATTTATCACTTGCAACAATCCGGTTCGACTGGCTCTGAATCCGCTTGCTATCCCGCCTCGTTAGAACTCCGTCAGAATACTGGTAGTTGGCAATGATATCCATCCCGTAGCCCACTGTCGATTGACCGTAATTCTCATTCTCTTCATCAACGTCCAATTTTGGTGTAGAACTCTCCAATACAAGTGCAAGTGGAGCAGAGTTATGGTTACCTTGCTCCGGTTTTGATTCAATCAAAATGGTCTGATTTATGCATGTATCCGAAGAGTTATTGCTAACTGGACGTTTTGAAGGTCCAGGTGCCATATTTTTGTTCTCGTTGTTCATCAAAGAAGAGTAGTCATTGATGTTGGTGAACCCAGAATTCACTGGCCTCGTCACCTTAGTATAACTCAACCCATTGGCCTGTCTGGCCGCACTTAGAGAAACATCATTGATTATCGTCGTAAAAAGCTCTCTGTTTTGTGTCGTTGTTCTTCGTGGTGGGGGAGGCGCTGCAGGTTCGGAATCTGTTCTCAAACTCATGTTTTGCATAGACCCCACAGAGTCAGGACGTTTCATTCTAGTGGAGAGGTCCCGCCTCATAATCACCTTCAAGGGTCGAAAAATCGTGGTTGACGTGCTTGTGATGTCAGACATCACTCTCTGTCTCGTTGGTCTATCAAACATTAGATCTGCTGCATGACCAGCACCACCCAAAGCAGGCGTTATGAGCGAAACCCGTCTGCGGCGTGGTTTCAATGGCTCTTCTGGCATAACATTTTCATTTCCAAACATGTTTTGATTCCCTCTACCATTGAAATTGGTATCGTACTCGTTCTCATTCTCGTCTCTCAGCGGAGGGGATCTGATGAACTTCATTTTCTTCGCTTTGAAAGAGAAGAATCTGCTGAAAGTGCTCTCCTTTCTTATTGGCTTGTTTTTGGATTCATTGTTGTACTGCTCTAGTTTCTCGTTGAGCGGTGGTGAGGAAGTCAGGGCGCTGGGGTCAATTTCGTTGCGTTGATTCTCCTGTCTAGAAGGTTCTTCTAATCTAGAGACCACCTCGTCTTCCTCTTCATCCTCGTATTCTTCTTCGTCCTCTTCTTCCTCTTCTTCCTCGCCTTCCTCTTCCTCTTCTCTCACCTCCACTCTCCTGGCTCGCTCAGGTCTTGAACGCCGTGGGAACCACTCGACAGGACTCGCTTCTTCGACTCTATTGGGCAGCAGACTATCATAGTTGCGCACAGTAGGAGGAGCAATGGTGTCTGGATCAATATAATCATCGATTGTAGTGTTGAGTTGTTCCACGACATTGATCTGGTAAGCAGAGGGTTTTTTTTTGTGGCGATTCGTCTTGGTTTTTGGGCTCCTTCTTTGCTCTCTTGGTTCTCTTGGTTCTCTTGGCTCTCTGATCGGAACGTCGAGCTCTTCAGTGTCCATTCTCGCTCCTCTGGAAAACAACTTTCTCTCGTGAACTCGCCTGCTGACTGCTTTGTGGACATCCAGGAAATTGTTCATTGGAATTCCTGTTCTCTGTAGATGCTCCTTGTCCAGTCCCAATCTGACAAGATACGCAGCGAACTCGGCGTTACGAAGCGACACGAGTGGCAGGTTCTTGAACCTCCTCGTGAGAATTGAAGGATTCTTGCTGGGGTCGTTACCGGTCCCGCTGCTGTTCCACCAGTGGTGGAAGTTCACCTTCATCTTGAGGTAGCTGTATTGCAGTTGCGACGCATGGTAATGGGAAGTCATGACTTGGCTCAAGGACTTGGCTCGAAGACTTGGCTGCTGCTGCTGCTGCTTGGCTGCTCGTCTTGTCTATCGTTCTGGCTCTGCAATAGTAGTGGTGGCGGAAACTTGTGGCCAGTTCGAAGAGTAAAAGAACATGTGGAGCAAAGGGGTTGTTAGAAAAATAGGAGATGTTTTCGAAGGAAAAGGTAAAAAAATTTAAAAAAGGGGTCAAGCGCCAGAAAAAACAAGGATCGCTTTTTGCTAGCCTTGTTTTGGGGCGGTAAAACGAGGTGGTGAAAAATGGCGATCCGGAGCAACGCAAATGTGCGACAAGCAAGGCAAGGAGACAGCAGAATGAGGCCAAATCGGCTCTGCGGCAAAGGCGCCAAGCCAAGTTCAATACCCCCCTGTGTCACCCAGTTTTCTCTTGGTTTTGTCTCGTCCACCAAGCTCGGACGTCTCTCCAAGGCGGTGGTAGGTGCAACTTTTCTCGTCAAGCGGCAGACTGGATCCGACAGTTGGGACCGGAATGTTTGAGTGGCTGTGTCGGGCAGCGATTACCGAACCGCAGAAACAAGCTGTTGCTGGTCATTTGCGTATACACAAGAACACGAAGTAGGTGGTCCGAAGCAGTCTATAATAAGCGGGGTAATTTCGCTTGTATAGCCCGTCCGTTGCAATCTACCGGTGTCAGCTGCCACAAGGGGCGTCTTGAGAGATTTTCGTGCGCAATTTTGATGGCTGAAAATGAGACCCGCTTCTATGTGCTTCGTAGAGCTTGTCCTAGTACAAACCCGGCTTGTGCCGGCTGCGGCTGGAGGCTGGAGAGACTTTGCAAACCAATTTCACACGAGAAGAATTATAAGACCTGGGATGGTCGTTGTTGTTTCGATGGGTGTAGTATCTCCAGACCTGGGCGATTCCGGTGCCCCCAATGTTGTGTCACTTGCAACCTGTTGCCACCACTATTATCCCTATGAATTGAGAGTCCAATAAGCATCAAGCGACCCAGATCAGTTACCGCCTATCGAAGAGAAAAACAACCTCTTTTGGGTCTTATTCACTCAACGTTGAATGCTCGCTTTCCCGAGTCCCACGGGCAATAGCTCCAGGCCATCCCGTGCGGCATATAGTTTTTTAGGCAAATGGACTGAAGTTGGCTCGACCGTACCAAACAGAAGTTGAATTCCAGCGGAGACAACCCGGCCAAGTAGGGACCAAAAACACTGTCACTATACGATCCGAATGCTTCATTCGTCAAACAATGCAACCACTGCAGCTACAATTTGCTCCGCTAAGTGTTCGTCGTTCGCTGTTTGTGGTTCGCTCGTTATGGTAATTTGATTGTTCGAGTGTTGTCCTGTCTGACAGGCCACCACCCACCGTTAACTACATATACAACACAGACCCGCGATGAGGTCTTTATACACGCTGGCATCTCCTCCGCTGTTGGACGCCCATAATTCGCAACAAGGAGCAACGCGAGCCACAGAAATGAGGTGATTTCAGATACCAAACCTGTTGGATCAGCTATGTCAGATCAACAAGTCAGTCAGCAATCCTCCTCAAGAGTGGTTCACTGGCAAAACCAGCTTCACAAGACTTCCTCCGCCCGGATAATGACTCGCTACGCTACGCTTGTGATCAGCCCCGCAACTGCTTGAAACTCCTCTCCACCATCTCCTTCAGCTCCGCATAGCTCACAATTAAACAGCTCATCTCGTCTGGACTCACCAACAAGATGTTCTCCTTCACGCCGGCGTCCAGCTTGTTCATACACGAGATCACGTGCGTCAGATCAACAACAGGCTTGCCCGTCTCGTCAATCTGGTGGAACACATAGTCTTTGAACAACTTGATCGGATACCTCTCGCCTGTTTCCGACCACGACCCGTCTTTCACAAACTCGGGCCGTTCGCTGATAAAGTCCAGTTTGGCAAAAAGCCTCACCAAACGTGCGTTTTCAATCTCGCTAGCAAGACATCCTTCGACAAAATCAGCGCGGTTCTGAACCCCGTTTAGAACCTGCAACATCTGAGGAGCGATTATCTCTTGAAGCCTTCCCAAAGTTGCTTCGGGCTCAAAAAGGTATCCAAGAGCCTTCTTGAAGCCATTTGAATAGGTCAAATTATGAATGATTTCCTGCGCGCTCAGGTTTTGTACCTGAATCTTGGCAAAAATTGACGTTTTGGCCAAATCTAGCAGACATTGTCCTAAAAGTGGTAGATCTCTTTGTTGCAGCTCGCTCATTGGCTCCTTGTTGTCCCCGTCTTTTGTTTCCGCTGCCTCCACAACGTCTATAACGCCGCTAGAGGACAATCTCACCCGGCTCCTGTTGGAGATTATGATCTTGGTAGGGTCAAAGGCCCTGACAGCAAGCCCTTTGGAGTGAACCTCCGCCACGGCTCCCGTAAGCTGCACCAGATAGCTCCAAAGGAGCTCCTCGGTAATCAGCTCCGGGTCCTCGTCACCGATCTTGAAGAAATGCGTCTCCATTAGGTTCAAAGACATCGGATAGTAGTCGTAGATTAAAATTAGAGAATTGTCTCCAAATGCACGGGTCGTGAATGCCTCATAAAGCTTTGCCACATTCGCACAGTCCACGCTCTTCCACCTGCCGATCATCTTGAAGCACTTCTCGGAGGTTATTGGAACATTTTCCAATCTCCTCATTGCATATAGTCTGCCATCATTGTTGGACATCACTTTGTAAACCGAAGATGGATACCCAAAACTGTTGGTATTTTTGTCGTAATTCTGGTCAATCGGATACAACGAGTGATACTGATTGACGTGCAGAGGTAATCCAGACTGCGCAATGGGCACATTTTGCAAGCTTTCCTCGTTTCTCTTCTGGATCTGTTTTCGCAAGTCGTCTGGAATGAAAAGATCCGAGATTGTGCGTTCATATGGCTTCAAATTCAGCCGCAAGTGTGGTGGGGGCTTCCCAGCGTACAGATGGTAATTTATAGGGAATAAGTTGGTTTTTTGGAAGAACGGTTCTTCTTGTGGCTGAGAAGCAAACATTTGTGACTGGAGCGAGTGCAGGTGTTGTGGCTGGTGAGCAGGCGAGAGAGCTCCAGCAGCAGGCTCGGAAAACCCTACACCGCCTGGCATAAACACCGGAGCTGTTTCTGGATTGAAAGGAGTCCCTCCCGAAAGTTTGGAGCCTGCCGAATCTCCGTTCAAATTCACGCTACTGGACGCTGTCGAGTTGGCAGCAGGCGAAAAAGTCGGAATGTCGCTCAACTTTGGCGACAATTTAGCGAACTTCGCCGTCAGCGAAGCCGCGGCAGCAGCAGCAGGCGTGAAAGAGGGTGTATCGAAGTTGAACCGCTTCTTCATTGTCGCTTCCGTAGATTCTGAAGGAGTAGAAACCGAGTTCAAAGGGGCTGGAACCGCCGAATCTGGAGCGGAGTCGGCTTCGAGGTTTGTGGAATTTGCCGAATTTGCCGAAATGGCTGAGTTCACCTTCAGTGAGCTGGCCAGACCCAGTTTGGTGCTTCCCAGACTGCCTGATGATAGCGTTGTGGACGCGGAAGTTGGCTCCGAGGGCTGCTTGGGAGAGCCTGTGGACACTGGGGCAGTCGTAGCGGCTGCTGGTGCCGCCAATCGGGCCGCCGGGATGCCCGAAACTGCTGGAGATACAAAGCTCGCATTTGAGGCATTCTGTTTTGTGTCTGAGGTCATTCTTTTCGAGGGATCTTCATGGTTGAAAGAGCATCCTTTGTTTTCCCACTTGCAATAGCCGTGAATTTTGATATTTCGGCACGGAATGGACTTGGCCCATTCGAATTGTGCGCCACTGTTGCTCATTGGGGCAAAAATCGTGGCCGGAGGAGCTAGGCTACGGAAGATAGGGATCAATCAGGAGGTAAAGTTGGTGGTAATCAAGAAGCGTGTTTTTTTGAGCAGAAAAGTCGTTTAAAAAAACACGGAGAAAATGAGGTGCTGATGTAAGCAAAATCGGTTGCACTGGGGCTGGGAGATTCTCTGTAGAGAGAATGATATACACAAATTTTATGATACTCCAACGTCATTTTCGTGCCGTCTGCCTTGCAACCACTGAGTTGATAACTGACTTCTTCAATTGGCCTCTGCAAAGCCCGTTGCTTCCCGTTCCTCTAACTTGTTGCTATCCTTTATCTCTCCATTCTCGACAGGGTAACTCAACTTTTCGCACTTGAAAACTATCTCTACATTTACAGTACTACCCCAGACTCCATTGCCTCCTCTTTTCTTCCCCAGACCAAAATGACGAAGGTGACTGTTGTGACAGGTGCGTCCCGTGGGCTTGGCGAGGCCATTGTGAAGCAGATTCTGGCCAGAAATGCTGACGCTAAAGTGGTGGCCGTTGCCAGATCGGCCGAGAATTTACAGAAGCTCGAGAAAGGCTCGGAGGGTCGGGTTTTGGCTGTGGCAGGCGATGTGACCAGGCCAGAGACCATACATAGGCTCATTGAGGAGACTGTGGCAAAATTCGGCCGAATCGACTCGGTTGTGGTCAACGCCGGCGTTCTAGAGCCCGTCCAGCACATTGATTCGCTCGACGTGGACCTCGTCAGGCGTCTCTACGAGGTCAACCTGTTCTCTGTGATGGATCTGGTGAGACAGACCTTGCCTTACATGCGTCAATCAAAAGGAAGTTATCTGTTTGTGTCGTCTGGGGCGTCCACCAAGCCCTACGATGCCTGGTCTGCTTACGGATCTTCGAAAGCAGCACTCAACCACTTCTGTTTGAGTCTGGCCACCGAGGAGCCGCTTATCAGAGCTCTCTCCATTGCACCTGGAGTCGTCGATACAGACATGCAGCAGGATATCCGCGAGGTTTTTGGGCAAAATATGGCCCCAGATGCCCTCAAGAGGTTTACGGACTTGCACGAGAACAAGCAGCTGCTGGCCCCTGAAGTGCCGGGAGGTTTCTATGCTTCACTGGCGCTAAGAGGAGTCCCAGAGAATTTGAATGGTAGATATGTGAGATATGATGATTCAGAGTTGAAGGAGTACGCCTAGCTTCGAGACCGAACAACACCGAGTGATAATGAGCACCAGCGAAGATGGGCAAGGTCTTGTGGCTTGTATGATTGTTTGCATCTAGATTCTGCTCTCTCGGTATGTCTCATTGCTCAATGGATTACCGCTTTGTAGCTGTACATTCTGATACTTGAAAATAATTATCACTCACGCTTTCTTGGTGGCAGTTGGCTTTCTTGCAACTTTGTAATGATTGTGAATGTACTGGAGAATCCTCGGTAGCATGTTCATACGGCTGCTCAATCTGTGGACATCTCTTTGTCTCCTTTTGGTGAGATCATTTAC
This sequence comes from Ogataea glucozyma, assembly GCA_003706155.2. Classification (NCBI taxonomy): domain Eukaryota; kingdom Fungi; phylum Ascomycota; class Pichiomycetes; order Pichiales; family Pichiaceae; genus Ogataea; species Ogataea glucozyma. Next base: position 168,218 of record PPKO02000016.1, read on the forward strand.
GAAATTAAAAATTGCCATAAAGTAATTGGAAAAACACCAGCAGACATTTGTTGTAACACATGTTTAGGCAAAAAAACAGGATCAACCCAGGACCTCTCCAATTCAACATGTATTATGTCTCTCTTCAGTTGCTATGCCACAACTGCCGAGAACCTTCATCCACCGCCAGCTATTATCGTCTTCTCGTGTTCTAGTCTTTTAGTATACCGGCCTACCCGTGTAAGGATGTCTCAACTCAAATTTTTTGTCACCAAAATTCGAGTTATCTCAAAACCAAACAAACAGCTCATCCTACTTCGAGAACTCCCGCTCGACCATCCCAGGAAGCCGATTCACCACTTCCAGAGCCCAGGTTTTGCCACCATGGACTTTGTCTTCGATACTTATGATGAGAATTACAATAATGGCTCGAGCAATGGCTCGGGTGCCGCGCGTTCGCTGAGTCCGCTCCCCATTCCGTCTGCTCCTCTCAAGATCCCCAACTTCCAGCTCCAGACAGACATCACCAGAAAGTTTTCTAATCTCAATATCTTGAAAAACATCAACGCAAGATCCAAAGGTTCTGGGAAAGGCGAGCCGGAGGAGTCAAGTGTGGAAAATTCTCTGGCTTTGAAGTATGCAAAGAATTCTCTCGATCTGATCTCCTCTTCTTCATCTCCTTTATCGACGCCAACTGCGTTAAGCAGTGAACAGACCGATTCGAATGATTCCAACGTATTGGCCAGCCGTCTGAGCCGCGTCTTGAACCAAACAAATTTCGACTCGTCCATCAGACAATCGCTGATGATCTTGCAGTCGAGAACCGATGAGTCTGAACTGACACCCGAAATGGGCCTCGATTACAAAAATCTCACAAGCCCAAACATTCTTGGATCCATTGCCAGACGCAAGCTCAGACGGGATGTGGAAAATGACCTTCTCAGACAGCATTTTCAGTCCCTCAAGAAATTTCAACTGGTGGTAAAGAAGTTGAACCTGATTCGTCAAGATCTCGACGATCTCAACCAGTGCTACTCTGAGATTGACAGCCATATCCAGCAGAGTCTTGAAGACACAAAGGAGTTTAAATCTCATGTGACAGAGCTGACCAAAGAACGGGATCTGGTGAAAATCAAAAAGGGCCTTTTGAACAGTTTCAAGAGTAATTTCACTCTCAATCATTATGAGGACCACATTTTGAGAACGGGAGAGATAAATGACGACTTCTTTCAAGTTTTGCAGAAAGTGGAAAACATCTACAGCAATTGCGACATCTTGCTCAGTATGAACAATGACAAGCTCGGAATTTCGATCATGAACCAGATGTCCAGTCTGATCAGCTTGGCGATCGACAGAGTTTCCCTTTCTCTCAAAAAGAATCTCACCTCTATCTACAGCCAGAGCGATATCGGAAAGGACAAAGACTCGATCAACAGCTTCCAGAAATCACTCATCTACATTCTCAAAAAGGACAAAGACGAGTTCGACTCGATAGTGAGCGAGATCATCGAGAGCAGGTCCCGGATTGTGACCCAGGACTTTTTGAATCAGCTCAACGGCTACTCCGAGGAGATCAAGACGAGCTCCCGTGGGCCGCTGATAATGTCCTCTTACGACTCGAAACGGTTTATCAGCGATATGCTGGCGTACCTCCACAATGTGATTGTAAACGAACTGGAGCTTGTTGAGAGCCTGTTCAACTTTGACCAGGCTACCAACAACGACCTGATTCCTGTGGTGAGATCGGTGGTGAACAAGGTGCTCGGATCGCTCAGCAGACCTTTCAAGGGCTCCTTTGAAACTATTTTGAGACAAGAAAGTAAGCCGGGAATTGTTATTGAGCTCTACAACCTTTTGGACTTGTACAGAATGATGTTCAACAAGCTGACACAGAAAAATGACCTGATTGACTGTCTCGAAGGTTTGCAAACAGATACGCTAAACAAGCTGCTTATTCTGGTGACACTCAAACTGAAGGAAATCAAAGTGGAGTCCGAGATCGAGGAAGTCGATGAGGACCTCCTGAGTTTGCCCGACTGGCTCATAGACTTTTACTCGCATTTTTTGGTAATTTTCGATTATCACCAGCCCGCAGACACCACTTTCTTGAAGATCGAACAGACAAAACAACAGGAGCTCTTCTCGGCTCTGGTAGACGAACCCGTCTCTCTGGTGATGTCCATATCGAAAAAACTGAAAATCTCCAACAAATCCAAAACAATCTTCCAAATCAACTGTTTAGACTTTGTTGTGTCCAAAATTGAGCTCATTCCACTCCTGTCTGAGAAGCTTGAGACGGTCAAGAACCAATTGGACTCATTGATCAAGTCGCTGATCAACGAAGAATTCGTCGAGCTTTTGCACAACTCTGGCCTGTTCGACATATACAACTTGGTGAACATGATCTTCAAGAGCGAGGACGACTTTTTCGATGTCTCTCTATACCAGCCAATCGTGGAGAACCGACTGTTCAACGTGATCACGTTCCAGAAGGCAGACCTCAAACTTCAGGAGTTTCTAATAGGCTATCTTGTCTCGAATGAGCTCAATAAGTTAATTTCTCCGCTTATCTTGAATGACATATTCATCTCGTCTACGCTCAAGTTTGTTAACTTCTACCACAAGTTGCTGCTCATCGTGGCAGAATATCTCAAAGACGAGGACGGGAACCGCATCAATGTATTCAGATGGGACGACTTCCATGTGGCAACGCTATTTGGCGTCGAGGAGGCCTACGCACAGCAGCGTGTCGAACTGGAATGAAACGAGGATTAATGATATATAGACAAGACAAAAGCATAATATACAGCTCAAAAACACTAGTTACGAAAACTTCATCAACTTCTCCGGGTTCCCCCGAGTTAGCTTACCTCGGGAAACCATATTGAAATGACGCAATCTCGATATGTGTCAGCTCCTGTAGACCCGGTCTTTCTTTATGCATCTCACGGCTTCCCCAATCAGTCCCTTTCCGGCTGCTTGCCCCTTCCATACCCGTTCTTCTCGTAATAATCCATCGGATAAAAGTCCTCAGTGAAGCTCTTATCCTGCTCCAACATCACCATAGCCTCGTACGGAGTCAGCAGTGGCTTGTGGAATGCAAATCCCCAATCAATCGACAACCGCGGACACGCCACTTGCACGAAAGCATCAATGTCGTCAAACATCGACAATTTGGATGGGAATATCTCAGAAAGAATGATCTTGACCACTATTTTACCTTGTTTTCGCAAACTCGTTTCGAGATTGTGTAGCGTTGTTGGATTTCCCTGTCTTCCAAGAGCACCCAGGATGAGACCAACTTTCTTGGCCGATCTTGCGGTCTCGATGGCCTCTTCTCTCACCTGGACCATCTCTTTCTGGTTATATCTTTCTTTAGTGAACTTTCTCGAGTACGGATCGTATCTGAACGCGGGAATGGAAGGGTTGTGGATCATGGCGGACTCCAGGTGGAATCTTCCGTCTCCAATGTAGATCATGGCGTCGAACTGGTCTGGACTGAGACGGGCAGAAGTGCATCCAAGCACCTCTCCCTTGGAAAGAGGAGCTATCTGGGGTGGAATCACATAGATGACTTTCTCCTGAGGCGAGTCTGGGTTCTCGAGCTTGTTTTTAATCGAATGGATGGTCGGGTTGAACTGGATGGTTCCGAAAACAGCCAGCCTGGACCCGCTGTCGAAGTTCCTGCGTATCGTCTTCAACAGGTGCGAGTCATCGATCGCGATGGTCACAAAGACGTACAAAACTTTGATGGCAGTCACATCGATAGGAACCAGACATGAGTGCGCGTAATGGACAATGAGGTCGCAATCCAAGGACCGTGCGGTATAGTCGTCGATGCAACAGGCCCCGTAGGACACATCTCCCATGACAATGACCTCAGCGTTGCAAAACTGCTCAATGATATCGGAAATCACCAGCGAATAGATCAGCAGCCCTTCGGGCATCTGCAGACACACTCTCTTGGCCCCGTTTTTACGCACGTTCCACACCGTCTTGTGGATCTCGAAGTTGTAGTTTGAGGGCAAGAGCTTTATGGCCTCGTTGAGCTCGGCGTCTTTGAGAATGTCGTCGGGAATCTGGTTGATGACCCGTCCTATCGTCCTAGGTCTCGGGGCCTTGAGAACAACAGATCTGTCGTTACCGTTTTCCGCCACAGCGGGCGATTTGCGGGAACCTCCGAACCTCTTGCGCGGAATCTTCGCTTCTCCAGAAGGAGCCACTTCGGCAGACATTATGTGCGATCTGACGTTGAATTAACGATGGTTTGACGATAAAAATCACAATTGCTGCTATGGATTAGAAATGGTTTTATTCTATTTTGGATAAGTGAAAAATTTCTGAAAAAAAATTGAGCCGCACAGAGTTTTTTATTTTTTTTTTTTTGCTTGAAACTTAGTCAAATGGTAACTCTGCAAATTGAAATGGCTACTACTTGACTTTGCCAACACCAAACCCGTGGCCATGATTACTCCCTCGTTTACGATCACTCAGGATGAAGAGTTTGTTTTCATCAAGATCAAAATCTCCAACATCCGGTTCTCGGCACAGGCTGTGGAAATGGTGGTGGACGACTGTCTGTTCATCTTTTCTCTGCCCCCATACTACCTGCGTCTGAGGCTCCCTGGTCCCGTGGTGGACGACGAACGGTCGAGTTTCGCACTCAATTCCGCAGAGGAATGCATCGAAGTGAAGATTGCCAAGCAGAATAAGGGTGAGCAGTTTAATGACCTCGATCTGCCGGCCAAGCTTCTAGCTCGTCTCAACGAGACTCTGGATCGGCCTGAGCCACAAAAGAATGCCGTCCTGATCCAGGAAATGGAAGACACGAATACAGAATCGTTAGAGACAATGAATCAAGAGGCTGAGGATTTTAGCTGGGAAGTTGAGCAGAAGTTGCCCGAGCAATTCAACGGAACAGCATCAGCGAACGTGACTACAGCCAAGTACGGATTCAACAACCAGTATACCAACATGATGAGCGTGTCCCTTTCGAATGGAAACGATATTAATGAACTTGCAGACCCCGAAAATATGGACCCAGACCAACGAATCATCGAACGACTAATCAAAGAGAACATCAAGTTTGACCCAGAATACTACGCCAATGAGTACCTGACCGCTAAATACATGCCTGACGAGTCTCGACTGCGAGAAATTCTGCAGTGGAAATCAGATTACAGAACTCTGTTTCTGAAGCATCAGAAAGAGTTGAAAAACTCAGACTCGTCTGAGGCTGTTCCCGTCGAAATCAAATTCTCTGATGAAGAGAACCAGAAAATGGTGGACCTTCCTCGCAAATCATATTTGATTGACGACCCCAGGCCGCTTTACTACGCGCTTGTTTGTATATTGTATGCATACTGCTACGAAGTGCGGTCAAACGAGGGCGAAACTACTGTGGAGAGCGCATGGACCGTGGGCAAATTGGCGCCTCAGCTGAGTTGTCTGGATTCTCAGATGATCCAATCCAACAACTTGACCGAGAAAAATATGCTGGTTGTTTTGGTTTTGACGATGTCAAGACGAGCGCTTTGCTATCCGCTGGTTCGCCACTTTGACATGGTGAAGAAGGCTTGGGAGGACGTGTATTATGTCCTGAGATGCGGCAAAAGAGGAGTCCTGAAGTGCTTGATGACTTGCAGAGAGCTTTTCCGATTCCATGATATCTATTATATCTATTGTAAAGTCTGGTTTGACGATCTGTGCTCATGGGTTCTCAGAGATGACGGCTGCAAGGATAAAATTCTGAGAAATCTTTCACACGAGCTCAAGAAGAGCACAGAAAATTTGAATAAGAAAGACCTGGTTTTTGAGAAAATTCTCAACCCTGTGGAAGGAGAAGAGGCAGGGGATGAAGACTTGGAGTTTGTCAATTTGGAGGATGTCGAGGATCTTGCCGAACATGCTTATAGAATGCAGACAGGAGGAGTTCAGTCAGAAAATAGCTGAGTTTTTGAGATCCTCAAACTTTTTAGGCTGTGCAGTTGAAAAATTCATATTAGTTACATTATATCGTTTCCTTGGTAGATAAGCGTGAAATCCTGGCTGTGCTACGCGACAGCAGAAGCTCTCGATTTCGGTCTATTGAATGGAGAAGTAATCATGGAAAGGTCCATGGTGGCGCTGCGAGTGTGACTCTTATGGAATTTGGTAGGGGTCATTTGTTCGCATTTCTCTAGAGTATGAGAATTGATTTGCCCCACCTCGACCTCTGGTGATGGCTGTCTGCGTTTCTTTGGGGTTTCTTGATCTGGCAGCTCAGGAATTGTCACCTGCGGAGGCAGTGAAGTCGTTCTCTGATGACCCCCATGCCTCAAACTTTCAATACTAGTGGGACGAGCCACTGTACTACCTAGACTTGAGACGGCATGAGCGCCAACTTTGGAAGGAGATAACTGGTGTTGTGGACTCAAAGTGGTTCTTCTTGTTGGCGAAGAAGAGCCGGAGCCGAATCTAAAGTTAGCAGCAGGGTGGTCTCTGAGATCGAGTCTGAGGCTGGTTTGAGAGGCCGTAGCGGCGTGGCCTTTTCTGAATGGGGATGCTTGGTGCGTTGGTGTTGGTTGTCTGAGCGTTGAGACGTTTGCGGCTGGTGCTGTGGCTGGTGCTGTGGCTGGTGCTGTGGCTGGTGCATGATTAGTCACACGGGACGTTGCTGCTCCCGAGTTATTGAAAAGAAGCGGGATCAACTCTCCGGGGATGTTGGAATGATGGGCCAGTTTCAACAGCTCAAGCGACCGGTTCAACGATTCAACCCTATAAAACTCTTGCTTGGTTTTTTCCTGCTCTATTCTTGTCTGGAGAGCGTCTTTCAATGTTTCTTCAGAGTAAGGCCAGGAAGTCACCTGGGGTCCCAAAAGAACCTGCAAAGCCGAAAACGACTGTTGCTGCTGTGATCTTGCCTCCTCATTAACTGAAGTTGTATTTGGTTGGGAGGCTTGAGACATCTTAGACTATACCGATAATGTAGGAGCACGGTTCTAGCTGAAGTGAGATAGAGGATAAAGGATAAAATGCGACCGAGAAAAGCGTACACTTTTTGTTTCAGACTTGTAGAGGCTTGAAACTGGATGTCAAGATAATCAGGCAGGATCTACACAATAGAAACAGACATGTCTCACTTTCGTACTCCTTATGCGTCGAATCTTCGTATCTTCGTCAGGGACCCCCTGAAAGGGAAAAAGGTAAATATAAATCGAGAAAAAAAATTGTTTAGCGAGAAGTCACGTGCTGTTTACAACGTGACCAAGGGAGCTCATCTTCTTGGGGTAAGGGTGTTTTTACTCTTGCAGATTTATTTCACCTCACGCTAAAAGTGCACTACGCTACGCGTCGTTCAGAACATGTGAGAGCCAAACGACTGTGCAACAGCAATATTTGACCCATAGTGTTCGTTTCCTGTATTACTCCAGCTCAAATATGTCTATCGTCTCGCTATTAGGTATCAACGTGCTCAATAATCCGGCCAGGTTCACAGATCCATACCAGTTTGAAATAACGTTTGAGTGTCTGGAGCCTTTGAAAGAGGATCTAGAGTGGAAACTCACGTACGTTGGCTCGTCCAGATCGCTGGAGCATGACCAAGAGCTTGACTCCATACTAGTGGGACCCGTTCCTGTTGGAATCAACAAGTTTATTCTCACGGCAGACGCGCCTTCTCCCGAGTTGATTCCAGCCAGTGAGCTGGTGTCTGTCACGGTCATCCTGCTCAGTTGCTCTTACAAAGACCGGGAGTTTGTTCGTGTGGGGTATTACGTGAACAACGAGTACGATTCTGAGGAGCTGCGTGAAAATCCTCCTTCAAAGGTGCAGGTGGAGCATATAGTGCGGAACATTCTTGCCGAGAAGCCAAGAGTGACGAGATTCAACATTGTTTGGGACAACGAAGGAGAGAACAACGAGGAATATCCCCCAGAGCAGTTTGAGGAAGAAGAAGATGAGGAAGAAGTTGAAGAGGAAGAAGTCGAAGAGGAAGAAGAGGAAGAAGAGGAAGAGGACGTCCTTGAGACCACGACAAAAGAGGATACCGCAGAAGAACCACAGCCCAAAAAGAGAAAGATACAATCTGCTACAGATGCAGAGGGCGTGGAAGAAGAGGATGTCGAGGAGGATTTAGAAGAGCTAGAAGACGAGGACGACAAGGAAGACGTTGACGAGGAAGAGGAGTTGGAGGAAGATCTAGAAGAGGACTTGGAAGAGGAGGCTGAGGAAGAGGAGGCTGAGGAAGAAGAAGCCGAAGTTGAAGATGACACCACAGCTCCTGTGAATCCGTCAAAGCCAGAGTCCATCGCAACCAATGAATAGTCTACAAAACAGAAGACGATACCGTGTATAATTCGATAGTGAACAAAAGTGAAATTAGTTGGTGTAAAGTTCGTTAATCAGCTGGAAGACTTGTGTGACGAGTTGCTCGAGTTCCACAGTAGAATCACAAGATCCCTTTTTCAGTCTGGTGAGCATTTTGTCGGGATGCCATCTGACTCTTTCCTTTTTAAGGTAGTGCTTGTTACTGAGAAATCTCTTTATTTGATCCTGATTGACATCACCCATTTTGCCTGAAACAGTCGGAATAGGAATTTCGGAAATGGAAAAGGGACGTTCGAAGTCAAACTTACTCCAGAGCTCACAATACGTTTCATAAGTGCGGATTGATTGTTGAGATGGACTTGGCTGGGTAGTAGCGCTGGGGCCCGAACGCTCACTGGGAAGACTCTCTGAATATCCTGTATCGAGCTTTGGGAGTCTCGTGTGCTTGGTGAAGTTGACTTCATCGAAGGCAAAGTCCTGGTTGGACGAGTCTGTTGTGACAAACCTATACCCATTGATATGGGGTCCCCATTCAGAGTATTTTGGAGCGGAATTCGAGGATTTTCGGGAACTGCGAGCTTCTTCAAAATGAGGGCTGAGTGAAGGAGGCGGAGAAGATGGAAGATTATGTTCGAACGAGAGTTCTGGTGAGCTTGAAGAGGTCTTTTTCGATTTCTTTTTGAATCTTAGACTCCCGGATTTGTGCTTTTGTCTTTTTTTGCGAGGGACAGTGCCATTGAATTGACTTCGAAGGTCTTCAGCCGCCGATTCCGGCGCATTGCAAGGGTCGTTCATGCATTGAGGGGCGGTGAAATAGCGGCAAATATAGATGATTGCAGAAAGTAGATAATGAAGAGTTGATTGAAAAACCATTCAAATGAGCCCTCAGCCCCATTGCACCGCCACACCAGCCACACCAAGAAAATTTTCATGTCTTCTAAAAAAATATCTTTTTGATTTGCCTTTATCTTACAAATAATGTCTTGTGTAATGCTAATATTGCACCAAAAAGTATCCTTTGCCTCGACGACTATCATGATACCGAGACCTGCTCTGTTGCGATTTCGCACGAGTTGTGTGGCGAGACGGACAGCCCAACTACACACCACGCGAACGCACAAATTGAATAATCAGAACTACAAAGTGACAGTTGAACATGACGATGACGGCGACTTTGATCCCATTGCCCACGGCAAACGTTTGAGCGAGGAAAAATCAAGTTTAATTTTCTCGTACAGAAGGGAGGGAGAGAGTTTTGGACAGCTCGTGAATGAAGTTTTGCACGACAGAGATCCAATTCTCAACTCCAGAGTGATAACTCCAGAGGAATCGATATTGGGTGTGGACCCAAAGTACAGAGATCCGCAGACAGGAGAGTTGCTGCAAGGAGCCACAAGTAAGGAAGCCAGACTACATCCAGATACTTTGAAGGGCCGGGTCAATAGGGCGCGGATTGAAGTTCCTGACATTATCAGCAAAACCATCAGCAACAACATGCTTCTCTTGTATGATCCCAAATATCTCAAGATCAAAACTAGCGAGTATTATGTGGCTTTGAACGAAGGCCAGGTTCACGCCAAGACAGAAACAGAAGAAGAGGCCGACGTTCACATTGCAAGCTCTTTTCTGCAAAACTACGCCTCCTGCTACCAAGTTTTGGACGAGCTGAGGAACAGAGTTGGCAAAGACCAGTTCAACCCTCGTCGAGTCTTGGACTTTGGCTACGGCCCTGCAACAGGAATGCTGGCTCTGAATGAGCTGATGGGAGATGAGTTCAATCCAGAGGTGAAAGATGTGGTCATTAACGGATCGTTCTTCATGGAGAGAAGGGCCAAGATCTTGCTGAGCAGACAGGTGAATGAGTACTATTCTAGAGAAAAAGACGGAAAGAATGTTTTATTGGAATCTGCTAGCTCGGAAGAGTCACCTAAGGGAGAAAATGAGTTTCTCGAGGAGGAGGAACTTGTCTCTGACGATGCTGAGGAGTACGTTGGAAAGATCAAGACCAAGAACATTTCAGTCAAGTCGATCATTATGGACAAGCTGAGACCAGAGGGGTTCAAGTATGATCTGATCATCGCACAACACCAGATGCTGTCCGACATGTCCAACTTTCCTCATCAGGTGGATGAGAAGCTCGATCTTTTGATCAGAAGACTAGCTCCCGGAGGCCATTTGGTTCTCGTGGAAAGAGGAAACCCTGTTGGAGCCGAAATCATCGCTAGAGCAAGACAGGTGATTTTGAGACCGGAAAACCACGAGGGGAAGACTGCGAAGATTCCAAGACCATACAAGAGATCGATTCTGGAGAGCAAGAAAGCCGAGATGGAGGCAGCAGAAAAGGAAATGCAACTTGACGACTCGGAAATCGAGCCTGAGTTGCTCGAGAACTTCGAGATCTCGGACGAATCTGAGTTGCTCGAGGAGGAGCCGATCAACTTGAAAGTTGTAGCTCCTTGCTCGCATCACGGAAAGTGTCCATTGCAATTTTTCAAACCGGAATACTACACTTTCGGCCAGATTGGTCCCAAGCTCAAATTCTGTAGCTATTCCATCGATGTCACGAGACCAAAGTTCGTGTTGGAGCTGAAGAGGGGTGCCAGACTGGCCACGAAGTGGAGTTCCGAGAATAGTGGAGTGGGTAAGAAGGGTTTGGCCAAGCCCGGCAAAGGTCGTCCAAACGGCAAGGATTTTGAAACGGCCAATTTCTCCTACCTTATTGTGGAGAGATCAAACTTGAGCGAGCAGAAACTGGAGGAAATGAGGAATTCTGAGGCAAAATCTGCTCCCAGACCGATTGGGTACCAATCTGAGACATTTGATGAGATGCCGCGAGTTTTAGCCCCTCCTCTGAAAAAGAAAGGGTTTGTAATCACTGACTTGTGTGCTCCATCTGGTCATGTTGAGAAGTGGTACATTTCGAAGTCTGTCGGAGGACAAGAGTATCACGATGCCAGGAAGTTAGAGATGGGCGATCTGTGGGCTTTGGGAGCCAAATCAAAGGTGCAATCGAAAAAAGAGAATGTGTTCTATTTTGATCGTTTGGAGGAGAAAGAAAAAAATCTTAGGTTGCAGAAGAAAAGAGACTCTGAGCGACTCAAACGCAAGGTCATTCGGGATTACAAGCATGCGCTGGATTCGGAACCGGAAACCTACGGCGATCGCCTTATGCAGATGGCATACATGGACTCTTACCATTTCCTGGCCAAGCCGAAGCAGCAACAGAAGTTGAAGGAGGTGGAGAGAAAGAAGTGATGTTTGTAGATATTGATAGGTTAACTTGTATATATGGGTGAAGGGCTGTGCAAGGCTGTGCAAAAAGTGAATTTTAACTGGTTATCACACGACACGAGTAGTTTTCTGTTCTCTATTATTTTTTTATTTTGGCAACAAAAAGGGAGACAAAATCAAATTGAGATGATTTGAAGGATTTTTGTCGCCTTTGTTTATTATCTTCTCCCGGTAATTACAATACTTTTGAGAAAACCCATGTGCAAAGATTTAGGATTAGGGCTTGAGTGTTAGATTCTTGTTTGAATTCCGAGTTAGCATGGATTCGCTGAATGTTCTAAGTTGTAAGTTGAGGATACAGATTAAAAAGGGGCAAAGGGAGTCTATCTGGGCTAGCGCCCTCGAACTTGAGGGCAGTCGGTCACCTCTAACAGAGGGTCATCAGTCTCACATATTTGAGTCCCACTAATGAAGAGCAAGTACTAACAACTTGATAGATGGTGACGCACCTTCATGCTGTTTCTTGTCATGGCGGCTATCAGTGGCTGATTGCAAAACTACAATTGTGGGCTCGAGTTGTCTGAATGAAGAGGACAAAACAATTGCTTGGAGCTCCACCCGATACGGTGACAGCTTGTTTACACCAACACATACGGCCACCGATTTTGCTGGGCTCCGGGGGATTGCCTCCGAGGTGGGCCAATACGACATCGTTTTGCTCTCAGCGAGCACGCATTCATCGCTAGAGAAACTGGCGACAGACGCTCAGCCGTATATGGGAAAAGACACAGCCTTGTTGGTAGAGGCAAAACATGCTGTTGGCCTTGAAAACATCATCAAGAAGAAAATCCCTACAGCAAAAGTGTTTGGAATCATATGCGATGCTGATGTGATTGTGGTGCAACAAGGTACAACAAAACAGTATCTACACAAGAGTCTGAATGTTACCACAGTGATCGGATCTACTAATGTAGATACCAAGAATGCAGCAGGACTAACGACATTGAAAGGCGACGGCGAAACAGGTTCTAGATTGAGCAAGCTCACTGAGCTTTTGAAAAAGTCAGAAGTTTACCCTTGTTATCTGATTCCACCAGGAATCAATCCAACGTTCAACAGTTATGCCTGGAAAAGAATCATACCGTTTATTGCTTTAGAGGTAATGTCTCTAGTGTATCACAAGCTGAGTACTGCGGACCCAACACAGCATGCCATGATGAAGGGTGTGTTTTCAGACCTTCTCAAAATAAGTAGAGAAACAGGAGCACCAGATTTGCCCAATTCGACAGATGCAGCCAAGACCAAATCGTTATTTGACATGATGGTCCGCGACTACAATCAGAAGGCTCCAATCAGTGCAATCAGAACACCGAACTCAACAAGTCAAAGCGATCATTCGAGCAAAGATGCAGTCAAAGACGTGTCCACGTGCATCTACAATTTTGACTATGGATTCGATACCCATATAGACTTGTCACTGAGGCAAGTTTTGACGTTAGCAGAGGGTTACAAGATTGCTTTGCCGTATGTTGAAGCGTTGTACAGCTTTTATCTCGAAATCGAAAAGCTCAAAAAACAGCAGTTATTCAATTGGGTTTCGAGAAAAGCGCACTATGTGCAACCTAACAAGACGCAGCTGCCCGCATTTCAACAGCAGGAACAGCAACAGCAACAGTACATACAGCAACAGCAGTCTTTCGTGAATGCACCAGCCCAGCAGCAAAACAGTGCGTCTTATCAGTCTTATCCGCAGATGAACCAAATGAGTCAAGTGGGACAAATGGGTCAAATGAATCACATGAACCAGATGAATCAGATGAATCCAGTGGGACAGATGGGGCAAATGGGGCAAATGGGGCAGATGGGGCAGATGGGGCAGATGGGGCAAATGGGGCAAATTGGGCCTCAGGTAACACAAGGTGGAATGGGCATGGTGGGACCACAGATGTTTTATCAGCAGCCACAGCCACATCCGCAGCAAGGTTATCCGATGGCTATGGCCAATTCAGGGTACACAGTTTTGTCTGCTGGCAGTTTCAGTGGACCTGGAAATGGGAATTCCATGGTTCAAGGTGGTGGCGCTGGGACTTTTGTTCCAGTCCATCCGAGATTCAGACAGGACGGAATGGGAAATGGGAGTTCTCCCAACAATAGCCAGCAATCTGTGGCAGCGATCAAGAATTCGATATATCGAAAATCTTCGAGTTCTACAATACTGTCTGGGGAGGAGTTGAGTCGTAGTCAGCGGTCGATGTTGGAGCATGCAAACGTCAAGAACATGTTAGACAACACCACTAGTCGTTATGGAGATGTCGACTCGTTTTCTAGGTTGAATGCCTCGAATGCGAGCGTAGGGAGCAATGGTATGAGTTACAATGGGAGTATCTGTACGTCCAAAGAGGATAGTTTGCACTACAAATGAGCGAACAGACATCAAGGACGACGGGCTTTTCGAGAATGAATGAATGATGGTTGTGATATTTGGATGGATATACGAGGATGGATGCCTACTTTCTGATCGGCTAGGCTACTAAGTTCTTTCTTTGCTTCTCTGTTTAATAATTAATGACATCCAGTATTGTTACCAGGGGCTGTAGTTCACGGTAAAGAGTTTCCGTATTGGGCAAATATTTTTCTGATAACAGGATCCGCGAATGTGGGTAGAATATTCCGGATTCTCGAGAAGTGGTAGTAGAGGAGGAAGGTAACAAAAAATAATGATCGAAAATGGATGGATATGAAACTGTCGTGGGATATTGGTGAAGAATATGGATAAAATTCGTCGAGAGAAGGAGGGAAAACTGAACGAGATAATAGACGCGAAAGCGGGATAGCGAAACAGCAGATCAATGTGAGGGAAAACAGCGAACTATTGACAGAATATAGCGAATGTGTTAGGAGGATGAACTGAAGGGATGAGTCGATAACCAACGCCTCTAGAAAACCAGAGCAATGGCGGCGGGAGCGAAGCTGCCGGCTCTGGCTTTGACGAAGTTGATCGATAGTAGTATGATCCCTTCATTTTCAATGAGAACTTGCACCTCGATGTGCTCTTCAAGCCTCAATCACAATGGAATATTGGTCGTGCGGAAGTGCCAAGAACGCAGAGCTTGCATAATAGGCACGATTTTAGATAAACCCGAGACGCATGAGGCTGGCAACATTTTTTGTTATCCAACCAATCAGAATCCGCGCGCGCTGACCGAAAGCTCGAAAACCTGCATAGAGAAGCGAGCCCGCAGACGAGTTGAGAGATTGTGAGGGCGGTCCGGCGGGCTCGGCGTACCGTGGACCCACGGTACGTAGACTCAGGGAGCCCCCGAGGGAGCCACGAGGGAACCCCGAGGGACCCCAGTATAATTTCAACGGGTGATTCCGCGAGGTACAGCGGTCCGCTCTCGCGGGGGCACCACGTCCTCGCTGCAGCCCCGACTGGCCACAATTATTGTCAATTTAATTCATGATACTACCCTAAAATGTCTGTGTTTATACACAGGGTAAGTTGCACAGGCGACTTCTTTAGGGACATGCACACCCACCCAAATCCGGCAAGCCATCCTAGCACCGCTGATATGAACCACACGCTGGCCCACTAGCCCGAATTTCTGTCCACCGCCCAAAACTCGATAGCACAAACCATTAGCCAACCAATAGTTATTCAGCACTACTCCAATCGATCTCAGAAGCAACAAATATCTCAATATCACCACCCCATGCAAGGCCAAGACCAGCAAATAGCTCCTCACGGTCAGCATGAGATGGCCCCGTTCGACATGCAGGTCCTTCAGCACCCTGGCTTGGCCCAGCTCAAATCGGCCAGAGACAACCCAGGTTTGGGCTTGTCACATAATAAAGTGACCGACGACACCAGTGCCACCGCCCTTTGGAAAATGTACTCCAAAGCCAAAGCCAGTCTGCCGTATCGTTCGCGAATGGAGAACCTCACGTGGCGTTTGATGTACATCAACCTCAGCAAAAGCAGGCCGGGGCTGTCAAAGCTGCAGCGAAGCTTGTCGTATCAAGTCAAGAGCGAGCACGAACAACGGCGTGATCATGATGTCGCACACGAGCATTCTGGGGAGCCATTTTCGTCTCCAGCCAACCAACAGCATCACCAGTCAGGTCAGCTACATCTCTCTCATCCTTCGCATCCTCACCAGCCACATGCACCAGCCACAGCACCCGCTACAGACCTTTCTTCAAATGAAAATAACTACACCAGTTGGCCGCAATTCCCAGACCTCAACTTGCTCCAGAGCGGCTCACACCAAAATAACGCCCCCGCGAACCACCACTTGCACCCTCACGCAGACCCAAACTCCAACGAGTTCGACTACATAGAGCACATCAAGACCATCGGGTCCCAGGCATCTGCAGGTTCCGGCGCCGCCATCCTGCCACACGCCAGTCCGCACACGCCATCATCGGGATTCGAGCCAATGGGCGGGTTCAAGCGTGAAGAAGTGCTTCCTATGCTTAAACCGCAGTACAGCAAGTTGTCACAATCTTTTGCTGGAGGAGCCAATAATGTAAATATTTCTGAAGGCGGTGCAGGTGGCGGTGCAGCCCCAACTTCAACAGGAAGCTTCTCACTAGATTTCGGCCCCGTCTCACTCCCAAACAACTCCGCACCAACCCACCACCTCCCTTCTGTCTCCTCTCACTCCGAGTTCATGTTCAACCCGCTTGAGCCTTCCCATGGGTCCCACCATTCGCCGTCGCCGCTCGATTTCGACTCACTGTCGACCTCTGTGCCCACCTCTCTCAATCACAACCCAAGTCTCGTCAACATTCACCAGACCTCGGGCCAACACGGCGACTATTTGGGCCACACAAATGCACCAGGTACGACTGGCTCGCACCAGGACACTCTTTACAGCCCTTCGCAGCCCTCCATCACACCCAAACCGTTGTCTGCTTCGTCTTCGAGGTTTCATCCGTTCACCTTCGACAAAGGCTCAGACTACAACCTCGACATTGATGGCGACATGCACATGTTTGATCCTTCGAATACCAACCAATTTGTGCCTCAAAATGCCAAAAGATTGTCCGTCTCGTCTGGGCCTCCAAATGCGCCACCACGAGTGACAAGAAGACAGTCCATCAACCCGAAACGGAAGCCTTCTGCCAAAAGGGTCGCCAAGAAGGGTTCAGAGTCTCTTTCGTCGACGCCAGTATCCAGCTCGCTGCCAAACAGCGTAATGTTTGCTGCCTCTTCGCCTGCTGCGCCACAAGCAGCCATGGGCTCAGGCGCACCAGCCTCATCTGGCAACACCCCGGCAGCTCCGACTCCTGGGAGTAATCACGGTGGCGCCGGAGGTAGCTCTGGAAACTTCAATGGGGTTGACCAAGGCTCGATCGCCTGCACCAACTGCCACACCAAGACGACGCCTCTGTGGCGTCGAAATCCAGAAGGACAGCCTCTGTGCAATGCATGCGGGCTGTTTTTGAAGCTTCATGGAGTTGTTCGGCCCCTGTCTCTCAAGACAGACGTTATCAAGAAAAGACAGCGCGGAGCCACGAACAAAAAGTCGAAAAAGCGGACAGACGGCGACGACTTGAACCCAACTCCGATCTTTTTGACGAAAAACGGACTCAGCAGTAGTCCGGCTAGAACGGGTGACCTCAATGTGGGTCACAACGAGGACGACGAGCTTGTGGGACCAGGAGACGATGAGAATCATGGAGAGAATGCTCCGCTGGCACACGAGAGTGGAGCCAGCGGCCCCACTACTGGCCACAACGGCCACTACGAGGTCGAAGGGCTTGATTTTGACTCTATTCTGAACATGAGCACGCACAACAACAGAGACGACCAAAAGTTCGAGCAGCCGGCTGATAATAACAAGGAGACCGCTAATTCTGGCAATAACGGCAACTCCAACAGCAATTGGGACTGGTTGACCATGTCTTTATAATACTTCACGAGGCAACGTTTCTACAATGTACCGTTCTTCGATATTCAGTTCTCTGAGTCTATATAGTCAGCACTAATCAGAAGATAAGATCAAGCGGTTTCTCGAAAGCGAGAAATCAAATAGCTCGAGAAAGACCTAAAAAGTAAAAAAATTGAAAAAAAAATATACACACTACTACATGAAAAATTTATCTTCAAAATTTAATCATTTATAAGCCTTACTTGCTTGAACCTTTCCAATCGTTAAGGAATCGTCAACGGATAGAAGTTTCTCCCTTATACCCCACTCAAAATGTCGAAAGTCGGAGTGCTGGCCTTGGGGCCCGCCGGTGTCGGAAAAACCACCTTTTGCAATTCTCTCATCTCGTACATGCAGTCTATAGGAAGAACGGCTCACATCGTGAACCTGGATCCGGCCGCCGAGGCCACAGAATTTGAGTTCAGTATCGACATCAGAGACCTCATCTCGCTACAGGATGTGCAGGAAGAGCTCAATCTGGGTCCCAATGGATCCCTGCTGTACTGTTTTGAGTTCCTACTCGAAAATCTTGACTGGCTAGAAGACCAGATTGGAGACTACAACGACGACTACCTCATCTTCGATTGTCCTGGCCAGATCGAGCTGTACAATCACGTGCCTGTGCTTCCGATGATTGTCAAGCATTTGCAACAGCAGATGAGCTTCAGTCTTTGCTGCACGTATCTTCTAGAGGCTCCTTTTGTGGTGGACAACTCCAAGTTTTTCTCTGGAGCTTTAAGTGCCATGTCGGCAATGATATTTCTCGAACTCCCGCACATAAACATCCTCTCAAAAGTGGACCTCATCAAAGATACAGTTTCCAAAGCCCAGCTCAAAAAGTTCTTGAATCCAGACCCGCTTTTGCTGGAAAACACGGAAAGCGAGGCTGATTTCATCTCTTCCAACCCAAAGTTCCAGAAACTCAACAAGGCCATCGCTCATCTTGTGGATGACTTCGGAATGGTCCAGTTTTTGCCGTTGGACTGTTCAGATAAGGACAGCAATGAGACCGTGAAGTCGATTCTCAGTTACATCGATGACGTGACTCAATGGGGCGAGACACAGGAGCCAAAGGAGCCGAACGATGAGATCGATGTCCCTGATGAGGATTTTGAATAAACGATGAACGCAGCCAGTAGCAACGATCTCAGCGAGTTGCCTGTGACGTGATGCTTCAGCTCCTGAGACCCAGTGTTAGACATCAGTGCCATGAACTCCTGGATCTTCGAAGTTCACTATCTCTTTACTTGTGGAAACTCGCCAACGCACATACTTGAAACCCGATGACAGCAAAGAAACGATGGTGATTCGAACTAATATACATGATATAAATACAAATTGTGACGGTTATTTTGGCTTTGTGATTTTACCGTTTTTCGCTGGTTTTTTGGCTTTACTGGCTTTGGCTTTTTCTTTGCCCGTTTTACCAAGCTGATGCTCGTAAAGCCACAAAAGTTCGGGAAGAGACTGACAATTCCCAGTAACTAGCAAATCGAAGTTCTCGATGTAATCCACAATTGACTGGGTCGGCTCCTCAATGTTCAGCCAGATCACGTAACCCTTGTTAGAGTGCACCACTTTGGCCATCTCTTTGACGAGCCGTCTCACCCCCGGAATCTTCAAAGTTGTCCCCACAACTAGGAGACAGTCAGGCTTAGATTTGAGATCAGCTTCCGTAATATTTCCAATGATTTCGCCGTCCGGGTGGAATTCGTTGTACAGCACGATTCTGGGTCTCAGGATCCCCGCTGATTGTGTCCGTCTCCCAGCGATCTGACGAACGGTGTTCAACTCCTGGCATTCAGGACAAGTCTTGATGAGTCCGTCTTCACTCTTGAAGTAGGTTGGATCCAATTTGGCGATGTAGTGGCATTTCGAGCAATTCAGCAACTTAATGTTTCCATGAAGCTGCACAGCCTTGGGATACGGTTTCTCGAACGAGAGGGGAACTTTTGTTTGCAAAGCGGGAAGCTGAACGTCCAGACAGTCGATATTCTGTGTATAAAGTCTCAAAAGACGTCCTTGGCGTGATATTTCATTCAACAGGTAGTGGAACTTTGAAGGCTGACACTCGGACGAGAGCGTGTATAACTTCTCAATCATTTCCTCAAATTGACCGAGACTTTCAGAAGACCTGAAAACGTTGTAATCAAACAAATTTTTACCTGAACCATTGGATTTTGAGGCAAAGCCTTGGAACAAGCCGTTGGCGGACCGAAAGTCAGGAATTCCTGACCCAACAGAGATTCCTGCCCCCGTCACGACCACCATTTTGCGCGAGAATCGCAACGCGTGGCACAGGAAGCCCAAGTCGGGGATCGAAAGTTGCGATTCTAGTGTTCTGTTGAGCAGATCCAGGTTGGAGATGTCCAGCACTGTTCCGTTTGCAGGTCTGTACCTGAGCCTGGGCCTTCTTTTAGGGCTATGGTTCTCGTTGAAACCGCCACCTTCGGTTCTTAATGCCTCACTCAACAGTCCCAACTCATCCTTCTTGACGGAGTCTTCCACTTGGAGAAGTGAGCGCTGATGCCCATCTGTGATCTCTTGTTTGAACTGCATTCCCGTCTCAGCGTCATCTTTCTTTACGCGAACTTCAGGGCCACAAAAAGCCAAGTCCTCCTCCTCGTTCTTCACAACCACGACATTCTCCTGCTTTATATGTGGGTGACGCCCTGTTAGCAGAACTTCCATGGTGATTCTGAACAGTGATAACAGCAATAAAGAGGGAATACCAACTGTTCAACTAGGCGTACTGGTAATTTTTTTTTTTAGCTCCTTCAATTATCAAAATTTCCAAATCCGGATAAATTGTTCTGCCATTTTCTAGTACGGGCACCTCGGTTTTTTTAGCTTCGTCTATGACGGTTACCCTCATTCATAGGCTGTGCAACGAAATAATTCGCCCTACATTAGTAATTTATTCACCCGAATCAGGTTAACAAAAGGGTCAGCTTTACCTTCGATTTCCTCGATTGATTAATAAACCATTACAAGTTGTTCAGTTCGGCTCAATTTTCGCACCATTGCAGGCACAAGCTCGCTGATATTTCCGATAGTGTCACTACAGCACGGCATCTTTGCACCGCTGAAAAATGGCTGAACACTACGCAAATGGCGAACTCTTTTTAGGAGACGTGTTAGGCAGCTCTATGGGCAACGTTTTGTCGTTCATGGGGCTACCTTCGTACAACTCATATCATCCGTATTCCGTTGAAGCTCAGGCTACCAAATTTGTTCCCCAAAATGACACATCCTCTTTTGGTTGTGGCTGTTTTGATAAGGATGGCTACACTTTTAGAACCTCGCTCGAAGACCCGTCTCCTTGTACCGTGAGCGTTCTTTCGATGGCCCCTTCACTGCTGATGCTTGTTTTTGGGCTTCAGCAAATTCGTCAGCTTAGAAAAAGGAAAAATATCAACGGCAAAACTCAGGTATGGTTCACTTTGAAATTGCTGCTTATCCTACTTCAGATTGCATTTCAATCCACTTTATTGATATCTATTGCTGCAAACTTCACCTCTGAAACCCCAGATGTCTCTTTTACCAAGGACGTGAGGTTTTGGGGCCCATCACTGAACGTTCTTTCGCTGGTGGTGGCTCTGTCGCTTTCGTACATCGAGAATTACAAGTCGTTTGTTCCCAGTTCAGTTCTGATCACCTATTGGTTCTTTGTGCCGCTTATCGGCGCCCTGAGCGCCTTGAATCTGTTTTTGAGACATGTCAAGACGTCTGCGCTGCATGTGACAATTCTGACATGTGTCAACGCCCTGTTCATTTTGGTCCTTGAGATCAATTGTCCTCCAAAAGTTGTGCTAGATCCTACAGAAAAGTACAACATCTACGACTACTCCAACATTTTCAGCAAGATCACATTCACCTGGCTCACTCCGCTCATGCAGAGGGGATCGGAGCGGTTCTTGGAGCAGAGCGACCTGCCTCCTTTGCCAAAGTTTTTAAAATCGGACCATTTGGCATCCGAATTGGAAGAAAAATGGACACATGAGGTGCAAAAAGCCAAAAAGCCTTCGCTATTCAAGGCTCTGGCCAAGTCTTTTGGCGGTCCTTTCGTCATTGCTGGAATTTTCAAACTATTGCAGGACATTGCAGCTTTCATGCAACCCCAGTTACTCAAAAACTTGATCAGATTCATCAACGAGTATAACGAAGACTCATCGATTCCTCTCACTAGAGGATATATGATTGTGTCCCTCATGTTTGCTACATCTGTGTTCCAGACAGCCGTGCTGCACCAGTACTTCACCAGAGTGTTTGACACGGGAATCAAGGTTCGTTCTTCGCTGACATCGCTGATTTACAAGAAGTCGCTCGTTTTGTCTGTGGAATCAAAGCAACAGCGCTCGACAGGAGACATCGTCAATCTCATGTCTGTGGACACTCAAAGATTGCAAGATTTGTGCCAAAACTTGCAAATCATCTGGTCGGGTCCATTCCAGATCACTCTGTGTCTGATTTCTTTGTACAAGCTGCTGGGTCACGTGATGTGGATTGGTGTGTTCTTTCTGGTGATTTCTCTCCCACTCAACACTTCCATTTTCAGGAGGCAGAGAACTCTCCAGAAGAGCCAGATGAAGGTCAAAGACGAAAGAACTGGGCTGATCTCTGAGATTCTCAACAACATCAAATCCCTCAAGCTGTATTCTTGGGAGAATCCTTATAAAGCCAAGCTGATGCATGTCAGAAACGAGAAGGAGCTCAAAAATCTAAAGAAAATTGGTGTTTTCCAGGCCTGTGGCCAGTTCATTTTCAACTCGACACCGTTCTTCGTCAGCAGCTCGACGTTTGCTCTTTTTGTGCTGGTTTACAAAGGTGTTCCTTTGAGCACTGATATCGTCTTCACTGCGCTATCCCTGTTCAATCTGCTTACTTTCCCGCTTGCCGTTCTTCCTTGGACCATTGGCGGAGTCATTGAAGCTCAGGTTGCCATTAAGAGACTGACCGATTTTCTTGCCTCTGACGAGTTGGAAGATTTGAGCACAGACAGGCTTCCGCCTGCGTCCAAGGCGGGCGATGAAGTGGTGAAGATCGAGAGTGCCGACTTTCTGTGGTCCAGAGAGCCTTACAAAGTGGCTTTGAATGACATTAGTTTCAAAGCCAAAAAGGGCGAGCTCAACTGTATTGTTGGAAGAGTCGGCTCTGGCAAATCTGCAATGATGCAGGCCATTTTGGGAGACCTCCACAGGACGACTGGTAACGCTTTTGTGCATGGAACGATCGCATATGTTCCTCAAGTTGCCTGGATCATGAATGGTACTATTAAGGAAAATATCTTGTTTGGTTGTCGATACGATCCCGTTTTCTATAGCAAGACTTTGAAGGCTTGTGCTCTGACACAGGATCTGATGGTTCTGCCTGACGGAGATGCGACACAGGTCGGCGAGAAGGGAATTTCGCTTTCTGGAGGCCAGAAAGCGAGACTGTCGCTTGCTAGAGCCGTGTACGCTCGTGCCGATTTGTACTTGCTCGACGACATTTTGTCTGCCGTTGACGAGCATGTTGGCAAACATCTAATCACGAATGTTCTCGGACCTGAGGGACTACTTAGCTCTAAGTGTCGGGTTCTGGCAACCAACAACTTGAACGTTCTTCGGTTTTCGAACCACATCACGATGATTTCGCAGGGCCGGATTGTCGAAGAGGCCACGTACGATGCTATCACTGAGGCTGGAAATACAAGCAAGTCCGCTCTCAAGACGCTTTTGAACGAAGTCAGTTCTGTCAAGAAGAAGGACTCCGACGTTACCGAGCAGGAAATTGACAAAGAAAGCAGCAGTAGTGGCAGCAGCAGCAGCAGTGACGTTGACGAGGACATCAAGAAGAGTTCAGAGAAGGATTTGCCCAAGGCCGAGCACGAGGACTTTGACGACTTTGTGAGACGCCAAGAGTCCGAACTGGCCACTGGCAGAGAAGAGAAACACGAGAAAGGCAAGGTTAAGACTGAAGTCTACTCCGGTTACGCTAAAGCTTGTGGAGTGAGGAACGTGTGTATTCTGCTGGCGATGATCGGTTTGGCAATGGGAACTTCGGTTCTCGGAAACATTTGGCTGAAACACTGGTCCGAAATCAATACTCATGCTGGCTACAATCCAACCCCTTGGAAGTATTTGGGAATTTACTTTGGACTCTGTATGCTTTCTACGGTTTTCACCTTCCTGCAAGTGATTGTTCAATGGCTGTTTGTGTCGATTCAAGGATCGAAATACTTGCATCAGATCATGCTGGACAGTGTTCTGAGAGCTCCGATGCAGTTCTTCGAGACGACTCCGATTGGACGGATTCTCAACCGGTTTTCGAACGACATCTACAAGATCGACGAGAATCTAGCTCGGACTTTTGGCATGTTTTTCAACAACACGATTAAGGTGACATTCACAATGATGGTGATTATCTACTCGACATGGCAATTTGTGTTTCTGGTGGTTCCTTTGGCAGTTTTATACCGGTTCTACCAGAAGTACTACCTTGCCACCTCGCGTGAGCTCAGAAGACTCGACTCTGTGTCTAAGTCGCCCATCTTCGCGCACTTCCAAGAGACTTTGAGCGGAGTGGCCACCATCCGGGCATACAATCAGCTGGACAGATTCACTTTTCTCAACAAGTACAAGATGGACACCAATATGAGTGCGTATCATCCTTCTGTGAGTGCCAACAGATGGCTGGCGGTTCGTCTTGAGTTCTTGGGCTCTTTGATCATCCTGGGTTCTTCAGGGTTGCTGATCTTGACGCTGAAGTCAGGCCGTGTCACGCCCGGTCTGGTGGGTCTTTCTGTGTCGTATGCTCTGCAGGTGACTCAGTCGCTCAACTGGATCGTCAGAATGACTGTGGATATTGAGTCCAACATCGTGTCCGTTGAGAGAGTGATGGAGTATGCTGAGCTGACGCCAGAGGCCCCTATGATTATTGAGGACAAAAGACCTGCCAGCAACTGGCCGTTTGAAGGAACGATCGAGTTCAAGAACTACAGCACCAAATACAGACCCGAGCTGGAGTTGGTTTTGAAAAACATCAATTTGTCGATCAATAAGAAGGAGAAGATCGGGATTGTGGGTAGAACAGGTGCAGGAAAATCCTCGTTGACGCTCGCGATCTTCAGGCTCATCGAGAGCTACGAAGGCCACATCAACATCGATGAGGTGGATACCAGTCAGATCGGGTTATACGATCTAAGGTCGAAACTGTCCATTATTCCGCAGGATTCGCAGATTTTCGAAGGAAGTTTGAGAACAAATTTGGACCCAACTAACCAGTATACTGACGAAGACATCTGGGAGGCTCTGGAGATGGCACACTTGAAGCCACACATTATGAACATGTACAATGAGCACGCTGGTAAAGAAGAGCTCGATTCGAATCCTCTGATGCTAAAATTGTCTGAGGGTGGCTCGAACTTGTCTGTTGGTCAGAGACAGCTGATGTGTCTCGCCAGAGCTTTGGTGAGGAAAGACAGCAAGATTCTGGTTTTGGACGAAGCCACGGCAAATGTTGACATCCAAACGGACAACATTGTCCAGGAGACGATCAGAAAAGCCTTCAAAGAGAGGACGATCCTCACGATTGCTCATAGACTCAACACCATTATAGACAGCGACCGGATTATCGTGCTGGAGAAGGGCGAGGTTGCTGAGTTTGACACTCCGGAGAATCTGTTGAAGAAGAAGGACAGTTTGTTCTACTCATTGTGCAAGCAGGGAGGGCTGGTTGATGAAGAGTAACGATCAGCATGGAAGTGAATTGAATAGAGTATTTTATATACATTAACAGATTCAAAAGGCACCGACGTCGGGCTACATACCATGTAATGTAAGCAAACTTCTTCTCTTCTCTCAAATGACTCCTCTACCAAATCTGTCAAAATCTCCTTTCCAGGAATATATTCGCCACACATCTAAGAGTCTAGATTTAAAAGTCGCAAGTGTCGGACAAGGTCGGACATGGTCCATACATCGCTGTGAAAATGAATAAGTCTTGGACCTGGTGGCGGTCGTAAAATAAAGCGCGGAAATCATCAGACAGAGATATGGTGTTGGACAGGATAAACATAACGATTCGCTGGCTCGTTATCACCTACTTCCGCCTCGAGTGGCTCTTGATGATCGCACCTGCTATTCCCGCACCAATCGCTGCCAATCCACTCACAACAGCAAAGCCTATCAACCCATCCTTTGCTATTTCATTTTCGATTTCACTTCTCAGGTTCAATGCCTGCAAGTTATCGGGTTCATGCTGAATAAGAGCATCAATGTACCTTTTACTCTCTTTGAGCTCTCCTATCTTGTAGCAACCAATACTCAAGTAGTACAGACATTCACGTCTTCTAGAAGGGACGTTTTTGAAAATGTCTGTCAATATGTTGATTCCCTGCTTGACATCAGACTTTTCGGTCGACTTTATCAGCCCCCAAGCGTAGTTGAATTGAGATTGGACAGTTGGATCAGGCTTTTCCGATTCCACTTGCTGCTCAAGAATCGCCAGCTGTTGTTCTGAAAGCGGGGTATTTGAATCCCCAAGCGCGGGCAGACGGTTGAGTTTTGCCATGGTGAAAGTGCGAGAAGTTGGGTGCGTTATCGTGGTAAACGATGATGCTGTAGCCTTATCTCTTGCTATGTGTCTTGTTGTGAATGTAGGTAATTTTTCATTTGGCAGGTTCTGAACCGTTGCAGATTTGGCACAAGTGGCGCAGCTACTGTGGCGGGTCTTATGTGGCTGGTGATTTATTTGTTTTTCTAGTAATACACCCCACACCTTCGGTTTCGGTCTCTCCAGGTGAGATGATCATGTTGCTTATCTTTGACTTCCTAATCGAGTACATGTATATATATAGATAATAAAATAAGTTTTGTGATTTGTTGATTCTTGCTTTTCCTCAATCTAATACGAGCATTCACAACCTCACAATGCCAGCTACGCTGAAGAGCAAGCCAACGAGACAAGTCACCAAGCTGATGAACGCCACACTGCAATGCTCGCAGGAATCGGCTCGTTACGGCCAGTGCATACTCAAGAATTACGAAAACATTTCTAAAGATGCGTGTCTACAGGAGTTCATGAACTACAAGACCTGTGTGCAAAAGCATTTGGGAAAGAGATGGTGATAAGTGAGGTCATCACTCGATTTTGGAGGTCTTTGTTGTGCAATTGACAAAGTCATACAATGCTGTGTTCAACAGCCCCCATACAATTGGCTGTATTGAAAGCTCCATACAATTTGCTTTATAATTTGCCGGCTTGGCGGTTTCAATTCTACCGGATATTAGGACCTCAACCGTAAAAGAAGTAAATGAGCTCACGGAGAAGCTTTCGGTTCGTAAAAAAGGAGGAGAGAAGAGACTCGGGAGGAAGGGCTTGACATAATTCAATGGCATTCACAGAATTTCTGAGAAGGGTCTCTTAGTCTTACCCTTTGAACTGTACTATTTCGTATGATCATTCGCTCTTGCTTATGTCAGAAACCATGTGGATCCGAGTCACTCAGGAATTCTAAAACAGATAAATGTATCCCGAGCAGAAGGAGTGCAAGCAGTTTCACGCTCTCTCTGATATGCCCGTGTATTTGGCTACAACGCTTTCGCCGTCTTGCATTAATACAAGCTAATGCGAGAACCACCTGAACGGAATATTCCGTTGAAAACTCTTCTGTGCGTTGAGTTTCACCGAATCCAAGTCTCATGTAAGCATTGTTCGTCGGCTGCTGCCCACTCTTCCACTTTTCGCAACTATTCTCCTGTCGCAACTAAAAAAGGTAATCACATACCAAGAAAAGCTATCCGCGTTCCCCTTTTTTGGCACGGCCCAATATCATACCTTAAAGTCCCTATTTTTCCTCGTTTGTCTCTCTACGTTCTCTCAATCTCATCCTCTCCGCTCAAGCAACCTCTTCATTAACAGAGACTGGAATCCAGCCATTGTTGGGTCTAGCTTGAGCACTGAAGTCACCCTTTACTGATCTGAATTGCGGCAATCTACATCCCTTTTTTCTGTTTGAATGAGTAACGTACAATCACCCATGATCTGATGATTCCAGACTTAGGCGATCAGGGCATATGAAGATGAGAGTACAGGCTGGAGGTTGAAATGACATTTCAAAATTATTAGTTTGCCATTCTATAAAACATCTGGATGGGCAGTAAGCACGCTCGGCTCATTGAAGACGAGGGGCAGTGTCGCTCGATTGATTGGTGCACTGACAATTAAGGTGAGTTTCTGTTGCCTTTCAGACTCCACTTTGAGATCCTTGTCACCTTTCGGAAAATTATTTCCACTCAATCACTCATTCAAAATACTAGTCAGTCGATTGTGACGCATGCAACGCGTCTCGCACTATCTATCGCACATCCAAAGGTTGCCTGGTTTTCACTTGGCATCACACGGTCATCACCCTGAACTCTCCACTCAACCTCTTGAACCTCTTCTTGCTTCTCCTACTCCCGAAAACCATTTTCCACAATTTGGCAGCCCTCATTAGCACATATCGCGAAACCAGCTCCATGATCGCATAATTCAAGCCCGCCATCACACAGATCTCCAATCTGAGTCCACCAGGGATCCAGGTCAAGTCCATGAGATCAGCAAATCGGCTTTCCCCTCCCACGCCCAGTAAAAATACAGAAAACAAAACTGTCGCTACCACAGTCGCAACGAATGGCCAGTTGTTCATCAATGGCTCTCTGTATGGAGGTCCCATCGTAAGCATCACTGCGATCATGATATACTGGAAGTTTGAGTACAAAAACAGCACAGTGTTGTCAGAACTCTTCACCTCATCGTCTCCCCCTGGAATTGGAGCCACATACCACGGTTCCCGGCTGTCTGTAACCAGCAACCACATGATTGTCTGGAAGATCGCAATCACCACAATTTTCCCGAGTAACGGAATGAGAATCTTCGGAGAAACGAGGTTTGCTGAAGGCCTTTTCGGAAACAACTGCGGGAAAGGTTTGCTCCAGGACATGAAAACAGCAAGCGGGATGATCAAAAACAGGTCAATGTACAAAAACTGGAAGTCTCCCAGATTTGTGCCTTGCTTGTAAAGAATTGTCACTGTGACAAACTGCACTGCCGAGTACAAAGACATGAACTGAAAACACGAGAAACTAGTCACCAGTGACGCACGACCTTCTTTGATCACCTCTAAGACGCAAGAGATGTCAAAAATTCTGGACGTGAACGGAGCAGCCACCGAAGCCTCGGCCTCGCTCAGCGAAATCCCCACGTCTGCAGCTTTCAAAGCTCCACAATCGTTTGCTCCGTCTCCACAGAACCCGACTGTGTAATCCAGCTGTCTGAGTCTGTCAACGAGCTCATGTTTCTCATCGGGCGACATTCGGGCGAAAATCGCTCCTTTCATCAGCATTCTTTCCACCACGAGCTCGCTTGTCTCATTGTTTGCGAGCTCCGTGAGGATATACTTGAAAACATCACCGGTTACTGCCACACAGTATCTTTCGTCTTGAGATAAATCCAGTGGAGCTAAGGTGATCGGGTCTAGTTGCATATCAGGATGATCCACTTCACACCAGCTAATCATCTGACGAGGGTCTCCAAGATCCTCACTCTCATAGTCAAAAGAAGGCACGTAGACGTGGTAATCGGACTCTATGAGGCCACATTCGCGTGCCACGCTGACTGCTGTGAGTACATTGTCTCCGGTACACATGACTGTGCGAACGTTGGCTGCTCTGAGCTCTTTCAAAGCCGGTTTTGTGGCCTCTTTGAGCCTGTTCTCAAAAACGATGAACCCAAGAAACTCCAAATCGGATTCGCATCTGACTCTGGACAAGCTGGACACAAATGAAGGGTCTCTCTCGCCGCGCAGCCGTTTGGTGGCACACGCAATGACACGATAGCCATTGTGGGTGTAATAATACAGCAGCTCTTCGTAGTCTGCGGGCAGTGTGTCTGGCGTACATAGATCCGCAATCACCTCTGGAGCACCTTTCACAAACACCTGGAGGGAGCTGGAGTGGAGGGGCTGAACAACGACTGACATGCGACGCAATTGGGAGATGAACTCAAATTCCCGGAGTTGAATGAGTCCGTCAGAGCTGCTTTGCGGACTTTTGATAAGAACTGGAGTGACACCAGTGTAGCGATTGTGCTCGATGTAGTCAGTCAACACCGGGTCCAATTTCGGATCTTCAACGAGTTCCCAGCCAGTGAACTGGAATGTTTTCAAGTCAAGCGGATCGCCAATGAGTTCTCCATCAATCGATTTCAGCGAATGGCATGTCAGCATTGCCGCAAACAGCGAGGAGTTATTTGGGTCTTCGTTGGGCTGTGCAAGCAGATCCTCACCTTGCAGCTCGCTAAACTTCCTCTCTTTTCTTCCGTTCATCATTCTGCTTACTCTGACTCCCAAAACATCTAGTCCCTCTTCTGTGAGAGTTCCGGTCTTGTCGAAACACATCACGTCGAGTTTTCCTCCCACGTTCACTCTTGTTGGAGCAATACAAAACACCTGTTTTCTGCGCAATCTTGCGAGAGCAAAACTGGTTCCAATGGTAAGCGTAGCGGGCAGTGCAGGAGGAACGACGATTGTTATCAGGTCTAGAGCCCTGAAGATTATGATCCGCCATCCCAATCCGAGTCTGATGAAGTTTACACACGAGAAGATGAACCCCAAAACAGCAACGCCCGCCATAACTCCAATATACTTGAACGAATCGCGGTAGAATTGGAACCCGCTTGGCCTCGGGAACAGCATCGACCTGACCAAGGCTCCTTTTGTGGTATTGAATCCCGTGCGGACAACCAGCGCAGTGGCAGGCTCATGGTTGGGTCCGCCACGACACCGCACGATCCTCGTTCCACTATAGAGGAACGAGCGAGCGAGTTGAGTAGAGAATTTCGTGGACTGGAACTCTGTAGCAAGATTCTGAGTCACATCAGAAGAGACAGGCACTTTGGAGACAGGAACAGATTCTCCTGTAAGCATTGCCTCGTTGACAATGCAATCTCCGGTCAAAAGAATCGCGTCGCAGGGGAAAAGCGTCAACGAGCTGTCGGAAACCTCGTAGATATCGCCAGGAACAAGCTCACTAGAGTCGATTTCTTTCCAGAAGTTGCTGCGCCACACACGCACGCCGCACTGGAAGCGAGAGATGTGGCGCATGCGGCGCATGGCCCTTTTGGTCTCCACAAGAGACTCGGCAACAGACACCACAGAGATGACAAAAATGCACGTTGCGTAGTAGTAGTAGTCGTCAGCAAGCCACAGCAGAATGCTGAACACCTGGAACACGTAGAACGGGTGTAAAACCTCGTCGAAAAGCAGCTGGAGCACTGTTTTCTCCTTCACGTCGAGCACGTTGCTACCAAATGTCAACGAACGGCTCTTGAAAACATCCTCGCCAATCCCGTCTTTGATTTCCGGGAAACGACACCATCTCTCGTCGATCCAGCCGTTAGCCAACCTGTACAGGTCGACCAGTGGGTCATAGAACAGTCGCATGTACCGGTAGTCGAAAAAGATCAAAACTGGCACCACCGGATCTGTTGCATCAAGACTATACTCAAGCTCTGCTTGAGGCTCGCTGAGCTCAGTGCGCTTGTCCTCATCGTCCAGTTCACCCTCTTTGGGCAGGAAACTCGACCTGGAGCGGTTGTACCAGCTGCGCTGCACAGCCACGATGTCCAGAACCCCGTGCTCATCCTCTACAACAACCCATTCTGCCTTTGCAAGCGGCATGCGGCGGCCCATGAGTCTGATTCTCCAGCGCGGGAACCAGCGCAATGCCAGGTACGCCAGACCAAGGGTGCAGATACACAACGCGTAGTACAGGGCCAATTTGAGTTTTGAAGTCTTGTATCCGGCGATTCCAATGACAAGATCCTCTTCTGCGAGGTAGAAACGCTGGCTGTGGTTGCGTGCTGGGAACTTGTCGCCGAATAGGGTGTCGTGATGGCGAACATCAACACGGACGTCGCTTTTGGAGGACATATTTGAGTGCTGGGATGATATGTCTGAGGCTGGGTACTCGTCAGAAAGAAGGTCAATCGAGCCGTAGCCAGTGGAAGCTCCTCGAGAAGACAGCACTCTGCCCTGATCATTTGCGTCATAGAGCATGCTCACGTTGTCTGGTGTGAGGGTGCCGGTGTTAGGTGTGAATGTGTCGATTCCACGCAAAGCGACAGGACTTGCGACAGCGTAATCACCTTCGTACGTGTTCCAGTTCGTATCATAATCCACTGCTGTGCCATCAATGAGCTGTGTTTGCAACGACGTGGCGCCCTTGGCAGTCTCGATCTGTTCTGTTGTGAAGAAGCGGAAGTTGGCCCGTTCTTGGAAATCGGCGTTGGATGCGTTGGATTGGACTCTTCTGAGCGCAGGGTGGTCAAACCCCAGGCCCGGTGCATCTTCCACTAGGTGATCTTCCTGAACATTTGTATGATGAAAAGACGAGATTGATGACGGGATCACGTGCGACGCTGCTCCGGAGAACATCTCTGTCTCATTCTCGTCCACGTGGTACACCGAGGGCGCCCTCGTGGACACGGAGTCGCGTTGTCGGGACCGCGAACGTGACGCCTCTCTTCTCCGCGTGGAAGTAGAGGAGAACGACTCTGATCGTTTATCGTGGTGGCGGCCTGTTCGAGACATTTCGAGCACAAATTGGCGGCAAATGGTCTCTCAGAAACAGCGGGTGCAAAGTCGTGCAGAGACTCGCTTTATTCGCTCAAATTTATGAGAACTTATCGATTGATTTATGGTAAGCTTAGAGTAAAATACTGATGAATACGTCTGTTCATATTTATTGAGTTAACTTTTTGAAGTCTCCGCCGTGCGAAAACCTACCTGTTAAGGAAAGTCTACGACCAATCTGAAAAAAGATTTGGAAGTGAAGCTTGCGCGATGGGGAAGGGATAAAGTGTAACGGATGGCGACGGTTTTGTGGGTAAAGGTAGGGAGAAGGGGGGCTCACGAAGTTGGAAAGGAGCTGATAGATGAGGACAGCAGAGAGTGGTAGAATGGATGTACGAACTCTCCCGTGACTCTGATCACGTGCCGTCGCCCGAAGAACGCTCAACGGGGTGAGTGGTACGAGATCAATGGGATGGGAGAAGGGATTAAAACAGATTGATCGTCCTTATATGATCAGAAAAGACCGGCGGTTGTTGGGCATTCTGCGATCCTCTGGTTCGCAACGCTTCCGCCAGATTTTACAGATCTTCGACAAAATACTCACAACGACTTCCGCCGATGGAGTTTGCAAATCACCTTACCAATCTATACACATGAATGTTCATATGAACAAGCCCACTCGTGTAGGAAATCAATAAATCAATAACACCACGAAACCCAGAAACAAGATCTACCCAGATCGCATAATAATGTACATGTTGGTAATAACAACACCATGCTGTGACAAACGAACATCCCGCAAAGTAAGGCGTTGATGGATCTCTCACTTTGCTCATCGTTAGGGATTTGTCGCCAACGTGTGCTGCTGTGTTCACAAAAGTCAAGCCAAAAAAAAAAATAAAAAAATAAAAAAAAAAGATAGCCACCAATACCCTACCTATTTTCTAATAAGAAAGGAAGGTTTTGGCAGGGAAACGGCGGCAGGTGCACTGTGGAATGAAGCACCGGCATAAACCTGAGCAGAATCCGCAGTACTGGCGGAAGAGCCCGTCGCTGACGAGACTCTTCCCGACTTTTTGTCTGAGAGTCTTAGAGACGTCGGCTCGCTCGAATGCGAGGAATTCGGACTCGTTGAAGGAGATTGGGAGTATCCAAACGCTGGTCTCGTCCCGTAGTTTTGTGGCTGCGTGTTGCCAAAGGCGTGCGTAGTTGTGTTTTTCGAAGAGAGTTGTTTGTAGGTCGTAGACGGAGAAGAACCCGTAGATGAGAAACCTGAGCCAGAGCCAGAGCCAGAGCCAGAAGATGCGGATTTCGGACTCTTCTTGTTGGAACGGCCACCTCCAAAATCAGGTTTTTCTCCGTTGGGAAGCGAAGGAGATGAAATGAGTAAGTTTCTCAAGTCGTTTGTCGTCTCCTTCACCTCGTCAACCGCCTTCTTTGCAGTTGCTCTATTTTTCTTGTTGGAATTTGAGCTGCTGCGACGGTTATTTGCGGAGCCGTTGTTGTTGTTCATACTGTTGTTGTTGTTATTACTGCTCCTACTTCTTCCCTTTCCTCCACTTCCCGAGGATGACTCATTTCCGTTGCCGAAGTTGACGCTAGAACCATCTGGCAGATATAGCTGCGGTGGAATCTCAAGACTTCCGTGTTTTTTTCTCGAGTTCTTCCCACTGCTCCTCGTCTTGTCGACTCCTATGCTGTTGTGAGAACTTGTCTCGCCCATAGGTACACTTTGAAGCTTTGAATGGACCATCATCTTCCAAACCGTTAGATCCTCGTTTTCTTCACCTCAGACGTGTAAGAACACTCTTAGTGTGACGAATACAACTGTTGAAAGTTCGTTGCAAAATGTCTTTTATTGCTGGTGTTGCACAAAAAGGGCTTCTTGCCTTCAACAGATACCTTTTTGAAACCAATTTATTTTTGTCCAAAAACAGCCAGCCAATTTTAAATTTTTGGTTATGTAGCCCGTGGAAGCCTCGCTGAGCGCCAGCGCTGCGTACAACGGGCAATATGTCATGAGTTTATGAAGTGGTGATAATTGTGGGTAGCGGTTGAGTAGCAAGGATTCAATGGCCAGATTCCCAAGCAGCCACAGTCAGATGCCTTCATCCGGTCATTTTGTGACCTTGAACGTGGTTTGCTCCATTATTGAACTTTCTGTGTGAGGCCATATAATTCGCGGAAAGTTTGTCTTTTCCGCCAACACCCAAAATGGGCGTAGACTTATGGTGCAATTAGAAGAAGTGGCAGGAGAGGTGACGATCAGTCAAACAAAACTCTATCTTGCTTCAAGCAACTAACTCGGATAGCTCGCTCCGAACTCTCGCAAAGTCTCAAAATAGATCGGCCAAATCATCGTCATCCTCCTCATCGCCTCCTTCCTGTCTTTCATCTTCCTCATCCTCGTCGTCCTGCTCACCTAGCTCTTCTTCGTCTTCCTCTTGAGGCTTGTGCGAAGTTTCGTCATCCTCGTCGTCCTCATCATCGTCCAAACCGAGACCTTCATCATCTTCAGACTCCGCGACAACACCCCCATTGTCGCCATCGCCTTGAGTCTGGAAATCCTCTTTCTTGATCTGTAGCTTCTTGAGCTCCAGCTCCTGTACAAGCCTCGAAATCACGTCATTGATTCTGTTTTTCATGATCGGATTGTTAGCTTTGTTGAGATCCCTCGTCTTCTGCTCAATCGTGGCCTCGAGTTCAGCTATCTCTTCCTTCAAGATGGCATTGTGCTGCTGAACCTCGTTTTCTTCATCATCACCAGCCACGGCAGGTCTCATAGCATTCACATCGTCATTCTCCTCCTCAGCCTCCTCTTCCTCATCGTCATCATCGTCATCAGAAGACTCATTCTGTTCCTCGTCTTCAGAAGCTCCTTCCACCACTTCCTCTTCTTCCTCCTCTTCTTCATCATCGTCTTCTTCGTCCTCCTCTTCGTGCTTTCTAGCATTCTTTGAGTTTGACGTTCCTTCATCTCCGAACATTGCATCGAATTCCATATCAATGTCGTCTTCACCTTCGTTTCCATCCTCGTTATCGTCTCCAATCAGTCTGTCCAATTCGTTATCCAAGTCCATGTTCTCATTATCATCCTCGCGATCGGGAACTCCGCCTGGCCCGCTGCTGCTCGACGTAGCAGACTTCTTGTGCTTGCTCTTCTTGTGCTTCTTTTCCTTGAAAGAACCAGCACCACCAAAACCAAGTGGTGTAGAGATGTTGGTCGGGTCATCGACAGCATCTGGGTCAATGAAAGTATATGTGCTTGTCTCGGCCTCGTCATCCAAATCCAGCAGCTCCTGGACGCGATCTTCGACGCTTTGAATCACCCGCTGCTGATACCGTCTGCTGAATCTCTCTTTGCTGCGTTCCATCGGCGGGGTCAAGCCATCTGGATACGACTCTCCGTTTTCTGTGTCCACTTCAATATCGTTCACTTCTTTCTCGTGCTCGAGTCTTTTGACTATAAGCAACATCTGGCAAATGTCTATCGTTTTGAGAATATTTTTCTTGTCGATTGATTTGTGAACTTCGGTAACAGTGGGCAACTCCACCAACTTTCCTCCATATAGTAGTCCATTGATTCTCAGGATGGCACGTCGCTTGTCTTTCCATTTGATCGTGATGCCACTCATGTCGCCATCTTCCACACATTGCCGTAAATAGTCCAAAGATGAATCAGGTAGCATTCTCAAAAGGATTCCTTCTTCCACCATCGGGTCGTCCTCGCGGTCTGGATCCTCAGAATCATAGCCGTCTCCAGGCAGCCTCGTTGGCTTCACCCTGATTGTGGGCATTTTGCGAGTGGTAGTGAGCTTCAATGAGGGAAGCGTAATTCCAGAAGACTCCGGCTCCGGTTTGGGTATCACCAGCGATGGAGACATCTCTCCGCTGCTCTGTTTGAGCTTGATCTTTGGTTGCTTGTTCTTCTTCTCTTTCTTCGATTTCGGAGTCAAAGACCCCGATTCCTCGTACTTTGGCTCTCTACTCGTGAGCTTAATCTTGATTTTGCTCATTGTGATTAACTGGCGATTATTTGAGCGCCCTATGGGTTATACGAGAGTCTGTGGTTGTTCAAATTATTAACACTATACGGCAAAAAACACTCTGAACGTGTATACATCGAAAAAACATTAGGGATCTCGAAAAATCGCACTATAACAAAAAAAAATATTTTTCATGTTAGATATCAAGGCTTACCATACACATGAAGCTATAGACATATATTACAACCCACTCAGAGCCGCTACCTATGAGCAGATCCAGAAGTGTGCTAGCGCGAACAGCTCGTACATTTCGTGAGGCCATGGGCCTCTTAGAAAAAGAAACCTTCGACTCTAAGGTGATTCTCCCCGACAAAATCAGCGACCAAATTATTCAAAGACTCAAGCTCAAAGAACAATACTCCTCATCATCCAAAAAACTGAACATCATAGATTTCAACGCCGGTTACAACTCATTCACTCTTTCGCTCAATAAGGCTTTGAAGCCAAGATGCCACACTTTGGTGCCCGACGACCAGTATACTGCGCTCTTTTGGGAACATATGATATTGCATGACCCCAGCGGAATCAACTTCCACATGATGGACACCCAAGGCAAGATGATGAAACACCAGGATCTTGGACTTTTGGTTGAAAACGGTGTTCTCAGTCCAAAACCTCAAGAAGATTTGAGCAAGATCAACGACACTTTGCTGGTCCATGCCAATTTCATGGCCAAGAAAAATAGAAGTTACCTGCGCTCACTGTTGTACTTCAACCAGATTCGTGTGTCTTGGTTTTCTTTCAACAATGTCAAAATGTTGGCGTGGTTGAATCCGCAAGACGCTCTCAAGTATATTGGACCAATCGGTACTAGATATAGACAAACAAACTCAGTGGTAGCCAACATGTTTGCCGACCTCAAGGTTGTCGCCTATAGCACACATGGTCAAAGCAACGAAGTCAAGAGACATTATGCC
Source organism: Ogataea glucozyma (assembly GCA_003706155.2). Lineage (NCBI taxonomy): Eukaryota > Fungi > Ascomycota > Pichiomycetes > Pichiales > Pichiaceae > Ogataea > Ogataea glucozyma. Next base: position 205,230 of record PPKO02000016.1, read on the forward strand.
GCTATGGAAGGTGCCCTCGTTCTGCCCGAAATACCCAAACAGGATGACATGTGTTTGTTGGAGATTCAATCGAACTACAACAAATACCAGGTTCCGTACCAAGATGAGCTCACTTTGATCGTCCATAAGCTTTTCATCTTGCCTGCCAAGCCGCTTCGTGAATGTGTCAAGTTGCTGGGTCCGGGAGCTGCAGATCACTTCCCAGAGGTGCTTCCCGACTACATGTTGGAGAAAAAAATCAGTGAGCTGACGGACCCGGAATTCCTGCAAATTGCGGAACAGTACTATTTCTGGCCATTCAAGCCCAATCTCGACATTGAGATGTACTCAGATGGTAGCAGCCAAGTGTCTGAGTAACGATAGCATACTGTATATATGATCTGTGAATACATACACCATTGGCATTTCCCAGGCTGTGCAAATCGCGTATTTTGAAAAACACCAAAAGAAAACAGGCTCGGAGAAGCTCAGAAAATTTTCCATGAAAGGCGGGTCCATTGCTGTGGAGAGATACGAAAAGACCCGAAACACTGTGGCATCTATAGCGATAAAAGGGGATAATGGCGAGTCATGAGGTGAGTGGATCCAGATCATTCAAAAGTAGCCCTTCAAAGCCGGATATACTGACTAAAAATGCCCCATTTCTGCAGGGACATGCTTTTCATCTCATCTTAGACCCAACAGCCCTCGTGTACGGTGGAATCAGCAAGGTCAAACGGTGGAACAGCGAACGCAACGTTGAGTTTTTCATCCCCAACTACACCCTTCACGAGCTTGATTATCTCAAAAAAGCCTACAATCTGCTCATTGCTGTCAATGCCAGAGAAAGCATCAAGTTTATTGACCAAGCTGTCTCAGATGACGGACTAGGATCCGGTCCGGACAACAAAGTTTGCCGGTCTAACTTCCTTTTGGAGTCGCCACAGGACTCGGGACCCGACTGGAAAAAAGCTTCGGGCTACAGAAGACGCACCCCTCTCGCCTCAGAGCTTCCGGGCAAGACCAACGGACCCGGAGTTTTTGGTACAGCAGTGACAGGCACCTTTTGTGGGAACAGATCCCAAAGTTCTTACAGTTCCGATCAGAATTCTTCACAACCAGTTTTAAGTGCCTCAATTGCCGAGGATGAGGCCTTCCAGATCACCAATGGTAACCCTCTGGCTCTTTATGAGGACACTAAATCCGAAGAAAAGGCAGAGGTTCCAAGACGGCTCAGGTTCCTCATAAGATCTTGTGTGCAGAAACACTATGTGGAGAACAAAAATCGCCGCGAGAAAGACAAGATCGAATGGGTGGTGGTTTGCGAGGATCCCACCACGATCACGTGGCTCAAATGTTTTGGCATTTGCGTCAAAAGTATCAATGAAACGGAGGCCTACTTGAACGGAGATAAACAGCCTGATGCTGACCAATTGACCAATTGTTCCGAAAAGCAGGACCAACACCAGACTGAAAATCAAAGCCAAACGGAGAAAACATTGGAAGTCAAACCAAGGAAAAGGGGAGCCAAGAGCAAGAGTAAGAGCAAGAACGACGGCAAGTCTCCTATCATCGAATCCTCGCCAAAAATCTCGCCAGTGACATCTGGTGTGCATAAAGAGAGCTACAGTAGTATTACCTACGCACCACGAGGCTCGGGAGAATTATGGAAACCTTGAGCATGAACAAGTTTTAAACGACGAAATAACGATTATCTTAATTGAAACAATGACTTGCTACTTACGAAAAGAAAAGAGAAAAAGCCTCCAACCTCACAGGTTGAACAAAGTGGCTTCGTTAGCCCAAATGGTAACATCCATTTCAAATCTAAACATGCTTGTTAGTGATCCAAGTTTGAGATCATTGAGTTGGTAACCGTCCAGCGGGCCAAATGCGGTCATTGCATGCCTTTGTGCTTCCATTATCATCAGATAATTGTCAAGGGTTATATTCATCGAGCTGAAAAGCCCTAACATTAGAGATGCCAGAAAGAAAAGTATAAGATAAACGTGTATTCATCATGATAAATGAATGGCACAAAGCATCATGTGATTCGACATAAGCATCGCAGATTCACGGAATAATTGTATACATACTGTTCAGTTATTGATCTGAGGCCCTCATGATTTCTTTCTTCGACAATGATTCTTTAGAGAAAAAGAAATATTGAATTATGGAAACACGTTCTAAGGTAGGAATGGCACCCTTTTATACGAAAATTTTTCAACCAGCAGAGAAAAATATTATGTGCATGCCTCGAAAAAATTGTTATACAATTGGCAAGTAGCGAGATCGATTTTCAGGCTGTGCAATTAGGACTGACCTGAGCTTTGAAATCGCATCTCTTTTTGATACCGTCTAATGAGAATGACAGCCAAGATATACGCTTCCAAGTTGAGATAGGGAGTGTTTTCGAATATGTCGCGGACGAGTTGATCGGGGCAAGACACGTCATTGAATTTGAGTGATTTGTGGAACTCATTGAGCTGTAGACAGTTGGAGCGATCATAATCATGGAATTTGAAAGACTCGTAGCACCCTTTAATGAACCTACTCAGCTTTATGAAGCTGCGGAATTCCATTTCTGTGGCGTATCTTGCTGCTGTAAAAGTACTGAATATTTTGCGAACGGACTCAGTCTTGAATCGGCCACCTTCTGGATTTGCCAAGAGTGTTGCCAGATCATCTGCAGAGATTGAATCCTTGTGAAAGCTGCTAAACACAATGAACAGTCGCTCGTTGTGCACTGTGAGGTTATCATACTTTATTGCAGCCAACTCTTTGATGAGATCCGTGGTCGCACGGGTCAGCGAAGGATCTTGCTCTAACTCATCGTCCAGATCAATATCTGGTAATCGCGGTTTTTGTTTATCGAGTTTTGAAAACGACGGTCCTGAATAGATGTCAAACGAGTCACTGGAACTTTGTTGGGAGCTTGCGTGGCGGTATATAGTGCTGCTAGGAGCATGATAAGAACTCGATGACTGGTTGGAATGTGAACGCGTCAGGTCCACTAACATTTCTGAATGGCCCTTATGGCTGGGTTTGCGAGGAGAGTGGTGCAACTTGGAAGGCGAGTGAACACTGGGATTCGAGGAAACTGAAGCAGAAGCTGAATGGGAGCGAATCGATTGAGTGGAATGGCCAGAGTGGCCGGAGAAAGGCGGGTTGGACACGTTTGAGCTTGGTTTGCTGGGCAAAGGAGGATTTTGATGCATCTGCTGTTTACTGATCTGTTGGATGGGGCGCTGGCTATGGTGCTGGTTTCGAATCGGGGAATCAGTCCGTCCTCTGTGGGGTGCCTGTGAGATTTGAGACGGCTGTCGAGGTTGATGAGGCTGCGGCATGGACATCTGAGATACAGGGGTCATCTGTGGGGGCTGTTGATTGCTCGGCTGTGTGACATAGTAGTAATTGTTGATGATCGTTGGTTTCTGATTCGCTGGAGGCTGCGGAAGAGGCCGCACAGACGTCGGATATGGGGGTAATGTAGGGCCCTGACTCGGTATACTGGCGTTTCCGTGAGACAACTTCGGAGCAGAGTTCCAACCGTTTTGAGTCGTACCATTTCCCGTGGCGGGCTGGGGCTTTAAAGTATTGGGATTAGGGGACTGATAGGATGGTGATCGGAAGTTAGTATGAGATTTTTGCTGAATCGACTAGCTGACGCTTTCTTGTGTGAGTACACATACGGGTCTGTAATCGCTGTCTTGTAGTCTCAAATCAACGGACTTGTTTTTGCGTCTGCCAAAAACCATTTTGCTGATTATTGCAATCGATTAACGGAGCTTGAAAGTGAAGATTGAAGCCCTGCTTATCTGCGATACACGGTGGTATTTTTAGCTGTATGTATGTATGTGTACAGATTGTAAATTTACGTTACGCGGATCTAAAATATAATCTCGGGCTGTGCAAAAAAGCCGGTAAGGTTTGAAGATTTCTTGTCAGTTGAATCCGAATAACGGCCAGACACTAGTTGGAGAGGCAATTTAATAACGATTACAAACGCAATAACTTCTGTTTTGCTAAAAACACCACCGTTGAAAATTATATCTCTTCAGATAATGATTATATAGCAGAATGTACTAATATAATTTATGTTATAACAGTAATTTTATCGTCAACTTATTATCACCCTTAATCAACAAAGATACCAGCAGACAGGAACGGATAATGGGGTGTAAGATGTAGCTGTCTGTGATGCCTTAGACGATTAAAAGATTTAATCTCTGATTCTTCTTCTGTATCCTTCACCGTCATCTCTTCTTGGGGCACCACGTCTACCAGTTGGTCTCTCTTGGATAGCCTCGACAACCAAGGTGTTTGGAACAATGGTGTCTGGCAAGTTCAAGTATTCTCTGAGGTAAGTCAGACCTTCGTCGGTCAAGGTGTAGTAGTAGTATTGCCACGAGAATTGGGTCTTAACGTAACCCTTGGAGGTCAAAGACTGCATGGCCTTGATGACGTAAAGGTTCTTGGTTTCGATGTCATCGTGTTGAATCTCGAAGTCCTTCTTGGCGACCAAAACACCCTCTATTGAACACGGAAAACCGTATATGTTAGTAATTGAAATCTCTTGATATGACGCTTGGCTCGAAAGAACACCAACCTGGAGCTTTTGGTGAAACGTGATGTATATGATTTGATCCGAGTGACCGTTTGTCTTCAAGTGTACATCCGGTCATCCAGCTGTCGCAATACACTCTTTGCTCTCGGTCTCGAATAGTGTTGTCTTTCTCAATCCAGCCCTTGTGATTAATTCACATACCCTTGAACAAGTATTGGTGGATCTTCTTTCTGTCTTCTTTTGGAATCAGCATGTTGAACTTATTTGATTATGTCTTCGTTACACTGGTAAGAATCCTCTCTTTAGACTATGGTAACTTTTGTTCAAAATGAGCTTTTCTGAAATATTTTGTCGGTGTCCCTCACCTTGCCACACCCAAACCTTTCCAGCAAGCACTCTGCGATTGTCTCGCTCACTCAACTCACCTGCTCTGGTACGCAAATTTTCCACTCTCCACAGCCTGCAAAAAAAAAAAAAAAATCGTCACACCACACACCGATTTTGGTGCTTGATCAGGAAACCTGAAATCATAGACTACAACCCTGCAAAAGCCCTTTTGAAAGTCACGTGATAATAAAACCCAGCCAAAACTTTACGTAATCTGCACATCCGCGCTCCTGTGATACGAATCACGTGAGTAGACACACATAGCGGCGATTCTTATAGATGTATGTAGAAAAACACCCATATTTCCGTAAACTTAATGAGCTGGGTTACTCAACAAGTTAATTCACTTTGTACTGATCACTCAGCCAAGAAAACCATTCAGACTATGTCAATTAGACTTTCGGGTTCTGATACGTTACGATCGCACCCAGAAGATACAAACAATGTCATACCGGACACAATCACAACACCGGAAACACCGCTCCAGCGATGGGAACATTCGTGCAGCAAATACAGAATTCATAACGTTCCAATAGTCAACTATGTGATACTGGCTGTTTTTGCCATCCTACTTGTACGCTTGTCATCCAAATATCATAACCTATACACAAAGTCTTCATTAATTGCCACAATGGCTACGAATGTAGTTTTATATGGGATTGCAGATACATTGGCACAAAGCATCTCCGCGTTTGTGGAATGCCAACCTTTCCGTGAACTTCGGAGCTCGAGCGTTTCTTCGGGATATGACATCTCTCACTACATCAATTCACTGAATCCGAGGCATCCCGAGGATGTTTTTGTTGACTACGGGGGTAATTCGCATTTGAACCTGGGTGGATACGATTCGGATATAGAAGCCGACTCGCAAACGGCAGCAGAGGCCAGACAAAGCAACAAGACTGATTTCCATTTCCGGAGATTTGGTGGATTCATTCTGTGGGGTTTCATCATGTCATTCGTGCAAGTGGTGTGGTACTCCATTCTCAACAGCATTTATAATGACATGCCTACGGTTGTCAGTGTCTTGGAGCGTGTCTTGACCGATCAACTTTGCTTTTCGCCCGTCTCGTTGTGCTGCTTTTTCACATATGGAACAATCGTGCTGGAGCAAGGCACGATGGATGACGTTAAAGACAAGTTGTACAGAATCTACCTGTCCACGCTGGCGTGTAACTTCTGTTTATGGTTTCCTGTGCAGTTCATCAACTTCCTCGTGATGCCCAAGCGATTTCAAGTGCCTTTCAGTTCTGCTGTTGGGGTTCTCTGGAACTGTTTCTTATCGCTGAGGAACGCAACCAAATAAGGAAATTCAAAAAAAAATTCGTATCAGAAAACAAAATTGGCCTTATCCGTGAGCCGCACGACAAATTGATCTGACATGGATCTGCTAGCGCCGTTACTAAGGATCAAGGTATTTTGTACCCCATTTTGAAAACTGAGCGCTTACAGCCAAAACTTTGGAGTCTGTTTGTAGTGTTTAATTGACGTGTGTGTTTTAATTCCTAGTTTTTTACCCAAATTCATATACAAGATCGAACTAAACCGGGATCAATATCATATAGCATGGCAGCAAGAATTGACACCATGAGCAACGAACGTATTATCAGCTCCATCGACTTGTTTTCGGCACCTAGTGCTCCATACTCGGAGGATAATCTGGACTTGGCCGCCAACCAGAATAACGCTGGTTTGGACGAACAGCTGGAGCATGCCAGAAACGCCTCAAGTACTTGTAGCACAGGTACTTTAATGAAAGAAGAAGACTTCTCCACTCACTACAACATGGAGTCCGCAGTGATGAACATGTACCCAGGAGACGTTGGGTTGGCTTGTCTTCCTGTTTTGAAGCGTTTGCATGCCCTCAAGAAGGGAGCACACTTCACCATAATGGTCGTCGGAGAATCAGGCGTGGGAAAGAGCTCTTTCATCAACACGCTTTTTGACACAGTCATCTCGGAAAAATCGCCAACCCTGAGCGCCAACCCTGAGAAAACTACTGAAATCTCTTCCCATATGATAGAACTGGTTGAAGACAACTTCCTGTTGAAGCTCAATGTGATCGACACGCCTGGTTTCGGTGACTACATCGATAACAGATATTGCTGGTATCCTATCGTCAGATACATTGATGAACAATACAGACGCGCGGTTTACCAGGAGAGTCAGCCAGATCGTACTGCCAAAACACACAGTGAAATCCATGTTTGTCTGTACTTCATTGTCCCTTCAGCGTCGGGATTGAGTCAGATTGACATTGAGGCCATGAAAAACCTATCGACTAGAGTCAACCTGGTCCCAGTCATTTCGAAAGCTGACGCTTTCACGATTGAAGAAGTCAACGCTTTCAAGCAGAGAGTCAAAAAGACTTTGAAAGAGCACGACATCTCGATCTGCGAGCTCATTGACAGAACCTCTTCTCTCACCGCCATCAATGAGATGCCATTTTCTGTGTTGAATGCCCAGGGCCATTTCGAGAACGCCAAGGGTGAGGTTGTCAGAGGCCGTCAATATAAGTGGGGCCTTGCCGAGGTCGAGAACCCTGATCACTGCGATTTTGTTAAACTGAGAGAATTTTTGATGGGAACCAACATGTCTGATTTGATTTCTTCCACAGAGAGCTACTACGAGAACTATCGCCGCGATTTCATGAGATACAGACTTGGTAAAGCCATGGAGCTTTCTTTGAGTGAGGAAGAGCTTGCTGCTCTGAACGTGGAAAACCACGACGGTGAGGTGATTGTTCCAGACAGCAAGGGCAGCTGGAAGTCGATTACCAAGGAAGGAGTTCAGCCACATCCAAACATCCAGCAGGTGATTGAAGCTAAGAGTTCGGTCAACATTCTCAAGATGCTCAACACTTTGAATCTGAAGGAGACCGAGAAAGAGCTGGTGGAGATGAATCCAGCATACCTGGACTCTGAAAAGACAATGAAGAAGAGATTCACAGAGATTGTGCAAGCGCAGAACCAGAAGTTCAAGGACTGGAAGAGAGCTCTATTTGACAGACAGGACAAGTTCAACAAAGATATTGAACAGATCCATAAGCGGTTGGTTATGTTGCAAGAAGACATCAAAAGCATGGATGTCATTGAGGAGTAAGCTTTACAACGTACAAGCTGATGGTTCGTTTTTTTTTACATTCCTCCTTATATATATTGATATATATAGCGTCGTAGTCATTTTATTTTTTACTCTTTTTTAATCCCGGATCTTTTCAGTTTAGTCAACCAAAAATTCATCGTGAAACGAAACGTCCGGTAACGTTCAAAACACTGAAGTGGGAATTGGAAATGTCCCGGCCATTTGTCGCCCAAACAAACTCCTTCTCGTGTACTCATATAATTAGCTATTAGTGGCTGCGTTGTCTTGTGTTTTGCTACAGACTTGATAAAAGAAAAAGGCTAGCTAAGAGTTCAAAGCTATGGTTGTTTCTCCTTGCACTTCTTTACAGCTCAGGAGGAACCTCGTTCCCGGCATCGGGAGCTTCCTCAAGATTGGCTGTCTTGGACGACGAAGTCTCCTGTCTGTTAACAAGAGTGTAACCTTCGTTCAACAGGTCACGTGCAGTGTCCATGGATGCAATCATCACGATCAGTCTTCCTTCACCTCTCTTTGATTTGTTAGTCTCGTAGACTTCGTTCAAATGCTTGGTGGCTTGTGTTGGCAACTCTCTGGATCTGTTGATTCTTTCCAAGACAACAGGTCTGCCTTTTGTGACGGCCTCGTTCAGAAGACTCACGGTGTGAGAAAGCTCACTAGAGTATTCAGGATCGTCATTGTCGGCCATCTCGTTGGCAGGCTGCTCACCAATGACAGCAGCCAGTCTTTCATTGACTGGCTTCACCAATGGGTCCAACTGCGATCTCACCAAAGCTCTTCCATGGTTATCGTAGATGGGAGCATAAGCCTTCCTCACATCCGAAGCTGTCCTTCTCACAGGCTGCAACAGTCTCGTATCAACCGATGATTCGAGCCGGTGCATGTTTCTGTCAATAGCCATTGAAACGTCCACGATTGGTTGGGTCAGAACGTCTCTGATGTCTCTCATTCTCAAAGTCTTAGTCTGCGGAAGAGCTTCATCCAAACCGTCGAGCCAGTGATCAGCGTAATTGTCAGCGGCCATAGTGTAGTTTCTGAAAGCTGGAGAGTAAGCCAGGTTGAACAGCCGGGGTCTCAGAATATGAGGAACCGGGAACCATCCTCCGATTCGGATCCAAGAGGCAGCAATTGGGTAGGACTGAACATGCGAGTAAGTTTTGGTGGTTGCAGGAATTTCGAACTCTTCAGAGACTCCGACAACGTTGGAGGCAGTCTCATCATGGTGCAACTCTGCTGAAGACTGTTGGATCTCGGCCATTGTTGTAGCAAAATCTGTAGCGCCAATGTTAGTACGATACTGGTATTCCTAGAGAGAAAGAGACTCATAGGGGGTGAAAGTAATTAGGGAGGCAATCAATCACATACTATAGCAGCTAAGATATAAAAGCCTTTTGTGGGATTTCGGTGGGCACTGGATTACTGTTGGAGGAGCTTAGTGGATCCCGAGTTGGATGAGCGTGAGTTTGACGCTTTTTGAAGGGGTCCAAGCGAGCCGAGGTAGGATCCCAAAAAAAAAAAAGAAAAAAAGGGCATCTCACCAGCCACAGACTTAATCATGTGTGGCGTAGTTATTGGGCGCGGCGGTTACATAAAGCAGAGAGAAATTCCCCATCGGGAAAAAGGTAAACAGCATAGTTGTATTATTTTTTGGATTTTTTCTGATGAGTAGATCCATAAATCTAAACTTCACCGTTGATGTTTGTATCACTAGAAGCCATTGTAAAGAAACAAAAAGAGTTAGCTATACGCCACTCTGCGCTATTGCTTTGCCAACAGAATCGAGTTTGCATCTCCTCCACTTTCGCTTTCGCTTTTTTTTGCTTCTTCATCGGTTCCCCTGCTATTATAATCAATATTTGCTATGAAACACAAGACCAAGCTGGGAAACACAATTTTCGCAACCCCTTTCGTCTCGTCCCCCATTCTTGATGGATCTTGTGACAGCGGTGGAACAAATCTTTTGAGAAAAAGTAACAATAGTTTACTGGATGACTTCAGTTCGGGAAATACCACTTTGGACGATATACTGCCTGTCACCATTGGTCCAGATACCAAGAGCGATAACATACTGACCGATGAAATTTATGAGTTTGATTTCGACAATTACATGAAGTCAATCAATCTGGAATGCAAGCTTTGGAACTCAGCTGTGGCCAGTGGGGCGGATCTGGATTTCAGTCGAGTGGAAAAGACAACGATTGAGCCTCAGTGTGCACAAGATCAAGCTGTTACAGAGAACGACAAGGAGAATGACATTGGCGACCAGTTCAGCAACCTGTCGATTGACTTTCAGGTTCGTTCGGGTCAGCACGAGGAGATCCACGACGACAGAGAGATACATGACATGGATTTTGGGGCCGAGTTGAAGCAGTTCTTGGACAGCTCTGCCGAAGAGAGCCAGTTTGCACTTGACGACATTTTCGATACCGATGAAAATTTCAATGATCTTGAGTTTGACAGCGTTGCTGATCCGGAACCAGCAGCGGGAAGTCATGGCAATAGCACGTCGAAGAAGATCCCGAGAAGGGAGTATAATTTTCGACTTGCAGATGGATTATATAGACCGCTAACCGGCTCTGACTATATAAGCCAGATTGGTCAATTGAGTCAACAGTTGGGCCAAGAATTTGGTTACGGCCACCCAAAGCCTCCAGTCATCTACAATGAGCCACTTACCAAGACGAGATCGCCCAAACGGATATGTTCGCCTTCGACCTCCAAGCTGAGGCAGTCTCAAAAACCCATCATCAAAATTCGCAAGAATCAGCTGAACCTTATTGTGGAGTCTTCTGACGGAAGTTTGGATGACGCCACCAAATATGCCACCGAAATCAACTCTCAGAACTGCTGTGGCATTCCGATTCCCGAGAAAACCACCGAGCTGGTGACAATCCCTACTTCGGGGCCTACAATTGGCGGTGTCCGCAAAGCTGCCATTGTCAAGGCCTTTCTCGCCAAAACCAAGAATGCAGAACAACCTGTTGCACCCGTAGAAAACAAAGCTCCCATCGGATTTTATACCGAGCCTGAAAGACGTGAGTTTCTGAAACGACAGAATGTGACCGACTTCGACGAGGAAGACAAAGAGAACAAGAGAAAAAAGAGCGACAAAAATGACAAAAACGGCAGGATATACGCATACGCCCACACGCAAACGTTTCCCAGGGCGCAAGGCTCTTCATTTGGAAGCAAAAGAGTGTCCTGGGCCAACTCGCTTGAGTGGTGAGAATTTAGGTTAATGAAAATGCGAATACGATACTAGTAATAAATAAGTGTATTTTAAATGTCTTTTATGTACAGTCTAGAAAAGATAACGTCATAGTTCGACTCACTGTGGCTATTTCTCCACCCCCTGATCCTCGTCATCAGGTTCTTTTCCTTCTCCAACCTCCTCCCCTTCTTTCTCACCAGCCTCCAATTCTGTCTGAGCCTTAGCCTCTTCATTCTCCGATTGCTCTTTGAGCCTCTTGATCTCCAGTTCTCGGAGCTTCGAGTCGTGGATCGGCAGATAATGCATCTTTGGAGCATACGAGGGAGGCTCGATCTCGTGGATGTCGAAGAATTTGGGGATACAGCTGTGAGGGTCCCATGCAAAATCTTCTTCGGGCGTGCAGGTGCATTCGTTCTCCGCAATCATCTCCATGCTGCCATCGCATTGCAAGTTTGGAGCATGGTAGTAGCCCGTATTGGAGAAATAGTGTAACTTGGTATACGGGAGAAGAATTGAGACTCCAATCGTGTGAATTGGAGCATCTCCCCAGCGCTCGTAGTAGATGCCTCCGCGCCGGTCCATGTAATTGAAAAAATGCTCGTAAGCTTCGCTACGAAAGAAGTCAAGGTCTGCCACCTCGAAATTCGACCAAAAGTGGCACATGTTGAACGACTTTCCGTTGTCGTCTGTAAGAAACTGGAAGTTGTTTTTCGGAGCCACTCTTTCCGGGAACTCTTGCATGTACGACAATGTGGCATTCCACAAAGTAGCCACGGTGGTATGAAGCTCCAAAGGAGTCAAGTTGAAACCATAGGCTCTATCTTCGGTTCTCAGCACCGAGAACGGATCATAGTTTATACCGCATCTGTACTCAATGTCTGGCTCGACTCTCCAGAAGTAGCGATAGTTCAGCATCTCGGGAAGCTTGAAGAACAGTCCCGAAAAGAACCGACACATGTGTCTGTAGGACTCAGAGTCTCCGTACTTGACTCTCTTGCGCTTCATGTACCGTCTGGTACGAGCCGCCTCGTTCTGGTCGATCCAACTCGGGTAGGACCACATACTTTGAGGGATCGTGACGAACTTGACGGTACCAGAACACATTGCACTCACCTGTTTGATGAAGTCATCGCTGAAAGGCTCGTTGTTTGCGAACACCCAGTCGTAGTGGTACTTGCTGTTGAAACTGTTTTCGAAATTCTTGATACTCTTGAGCATTCCAGTCACCTCAGAGTTCCGCACCAGGCTGAACATCGTTGCGTTTTCTCTGGGCACCAAGAGCTCAGGGCTCTTGTACTCCTTGTGGTACACCAAAGTTTGGCCGTCATGTTTGCTTTCCACCCATTGAAAGAAGTCGGCTGGATCCACCGCCAGACTCGCGCGGCTTCGTGGTGCACGGATTCCAGTCTCCAAACCTGTGAGATTCTGTGTTTTTTGATGCGGGTTTCTAGCCCACCCCACAGTGAGCCATACCGCCAGACACACCACAGCCGCCAGCTGATACGGTCTCCAACTCTTTCGTGTTGTCTTTTTTGCGTGCATATCTGATCTTCGCACCGAAAGAATGGCAAATCTGAAGGAAAAGGGTCGGTACACGTCAAAACATAGTGTTATTTTTTTGAATATTTTTTCCTTCTCACGATTTTCATTCTTTGACCCCTTGGAGTTTTTCTTTTTTAGGTAAAAGTGTCGGCTAAGCTGGATGGAGGCTCATCCTCACGGAGCAACGCGGTGACGAAGAAAGCGGTGGTTTTGGGATGAAGAGGGCGGCTGATCCCAAGTGGACTGTGCTGTATACAACCAAGCCCTCGAACCTGGGTTGCGAAATCGCTGACAACGTTTGTTGTTCAATGTTAGACTTTCCCCACAGTCTGTCTTGTGACATCTTGGCAATCGTTGATTCGTTTCCGAAAGACACCGGTTTTCGGTTACTTTTTTTTTTTTTTTGTTTTTTCCGGTCGAGTTTCCGGCATCTGCTTTCAAACATCTACATTAAAATACTTGCACCTTGTCAAGGGTGATTACATGACTTGAAATGAGCATGAAAGTTTGACATTTGGAGGGCGATGAACAGCCATTTCGAAGATTTGTGTGCCATCACCGCTCAATGGCCCCATTGCTTATGGATTTGTCTTTACAAAAGTAACCCGCACCGCCCGTTACTTCGCACGTTTCGCATCTAGTGCACACAACTCTCAGTGTTACAGTTGACTGCGGCGTCAACAATACACGACATTTGGCCTTCCGCAGCAAGACCAGCAGACCCGTATCCGTCTCCCGAGCCGCTGGCAGGCAGCAGGCTTGTTGTCTCGTTCGATGCAGCCGTCTGGCTCAGGTCGTGCGACGAAGAATACCTTTGAGGAAGCTGGTTCACTGTGGCGTAGTAGTTTGAAAACTCAGGCTGGATCGTGGCACTATGGATGCCATACTCATGCAGACACTGCTTGATGGTAGAAGCCACTTTCAAAAACTCCTCGGGAGAGACTGTCAAGTCGACATGCAAGGAACAGATCAGAAGCTTTTCGTTCAGGTTCCAGATGTGGAAATCGTGCACAGAAACAACTCCTTTGACTTGCAGAATGTCTTCTTTGACCTCATCGTAGTTGACAGACTGGGGCGTTCCTTGCAGCAGAATTCTGGAAGATGACTTGCACAGAGGAAGAGCTGTCGAGAAAATGATGCACGTGATCACCAAAGAAATAAGGGGATCCGAGTAAAATCTCCATGAATAGTCTGTCTTCCAAATGAACAAGGCGGTCACCATGACTCCCACGTTTCCGAGAGCATCGCCAAGAACATGCAAGAAGACTCCCTGCATGTTGAGCGACTTAGAGTTCTTCTGGGTGGACTTCTTCATCACGTGATTATGTGTGCTGTGAATCAGCTCAAAATCACGATTGTCAGAGAGATAACTGTACTGTAAACTGTTCACAACGTTGACAGGCATGACATTTTCGATGTCAGAGTCCTCGACGATGTCGGCTGAAAGGTCTTTGTGGGGGGCTGGGCGATGCTGAGCATGCGAGTGCTCGTGTTCGTGCCCGTGGGAGTGTTCGTGCTCACTTTCGTGGGCCAGCTCCTCCTCTTCGTCGACGAAACTGGCGTGTGAATGACCTCCTGCTCCTCCATGAGAATGGCCGTGCTCATGGAACAAGAACAGACCAACGAAGTTGGAAATAAGTCCGCAGGTACCGACAATGAGGATCAATTGAGGGTTGGTAATCTCTGCTGGAAACACGAATCTTTGGATAGCCTCAATGAAGATTGTGAAGCAAAGAGCAATGAGAAAAACCGCATTCACCAAGGCGCCGAGAATCTCGGCTCTTTGCCACCCATACGTGAATTTTGAGTCTGCCTCTTTGTTCTTAGCCACATTGACAGCCCACAGTGCCACCAAAAGTGAGATGATGTCGTTCAACATGTGGAAAGAGTCTGCAATAAGAGCCAGAGAGTTGACTGCATACCCAATGATGATCTCCAGCAAGAAGAACAGCGAGTCAATCGCCAACAGAGTCAAGATCTTGACTTCTTTCTTGCTCACCTTCATGGCTGTTGTAACTTTATGTGTTGTTTAGAGAGAAACTCCCGCTGGGATCTCACTAAGAGTAACGTGTGTTGTGTGTACCGCTCGCTATGGTGAGCTGTAACAGGATAATATATGGAAAAAGAAAGCAATTATATGGCAATGTATGAGCAATCCTAAGTCTGGCTGGTGGTTTCCGGGTAAATTTAGCTTATGTTAGAATTCTTTTGCTGTTTTATGAAGAATCAGTTAGAGTACTTTGCCTTCGCCTTACTGCCCACACTTTTTTTTATAATAGTAATTCTTCTCATCTAAGGCTGAATTATTTTCTCGCGAAGATCTCGCATGCGCATAACCGGGCAAAATATTGTTACTGCAAAGATTGGGGCCAAACTAACGGACTCCGCATCGACAAGAGCATTTGTAGCTGTCGATGCACAAGGACTCTATGGTATGAAACAGCTGATTACTTATACTGAAAATGTCTCGTCGCCTTTGTCGTTATCATATGTTTAGCGGAGTCAGCAATCGGTGGAGAATGATCTAAACGTTGGCATGAGTCACGTGATCGAAGAGGATTGATAGGTACAACACAGCTGATTGCACTATGTTTGCACAACTTGGAATACCGTGGAGGTATTTCTTCCATGATCACCATCTCAAGTCTCAGTAATACCAGTGAAACGACGCTTCTCAAAATCACGCCTAACTCCATAAAATATTACAAACTACAAGTATTAAGTTCTACGGGGCAGAAAACACATAAGTCCCCACTTTTCAAATGCTTAACAAGGCTGATTAGCAAGTAGCACCTTTTCCGAGTCAACTCAATCACGGACAAGGTGCCATTCCACCACCACAGTAGTCGTTCCCATCTTCACCGCCTTGCTACAATTATATGTGAGATGGCATACCAGAAACACCACCCTTTTCTCGAACATATAGCTCCTAGCTCAATCACTCACAAAACCTATACTTGCACATTCTTAGATTTGCTTCAGAGGAAACCCCAGTTTGGAATACGCCACCAAGCTTGAGTTTTGATGGTCCATCCGCTATTCGAGTCTACGTTCGAGACTCCGCCCAAAGTTCGAAGTTTGAATGATCCAGGATTCCGAACAATGCGCTTGTTGGCATATTACTCTCAACCATAGGCTTGGCATATCCGTTGAGGTGGTCAGATGTCAAAGTTGTTCTGACCTCGAATTTCAGTGACCATTTTGAGGTGTTTCGGCGGGTCACCTCATGTGATAGCTCATAAGTTAGGGCATCCTGACCTCACACTTGTTCCGGCTTCTTGTGAAACTATCGAGTTTTACAAATTCGTTTGAAAACCTAACCCAAACAAAATATATTTTTTCTTATCCACTATTATACATGAAACCATACAAGAAAAACGAAATCAAACGTCAAAGACCTCCACACTGACGGCAGACTCGTCAGTGGCAGTGATGATACACCAAGCGGCACCGTCACTCTCATTCTGGTTGGCACTGACTTTGTTGAGACCGTATTTCTTTGGGTTGATGATACAAGTTTCTCCGTTACACTTGCTGCTATCTTTGCATTCAAGCTTGATACCGAAAGATGGCTTTTCGTTCTTGAAGGGGGAAGAATCCTCGAAGTAGACTGGATTCCAACCGATCTTGGCATAAGTATTTCCACTATCGTCCATGTTGAAACCAGCAACATAAGGAGCCCAGTTACCGTAAGGATTGGAAGTCGAACCCCATTTGCAACCATCATCCACAGAAACTCCTGGAGGGTTGACGTAGAAGTGAGTGGAAGTAGAGGCCCAGTAATCAGTACCCGGGACGGCCAAGGTCTCGGAGGATGAAGATTCCACATTAGTTGGGATCAACATCTCTTCGTTACCTGGGAGGACAGTTTGACAGAAAGCAACGTTGGAAGATGCTTTGTTGTAAACTTTAGCAGTTCCCTTACCGTCGTAACAGTAATCGTTGGCGGAGATTGGCTTCTCGAGCTCACCATTGTCGTTGCAGTAGAGACCACCATCTTGAGAACCTGGGTATGTGTAAGAGGTGACCTTTGGGTTCCACTGGCCCATCAATTGGCCTGGAGGACAAGCGTACTGGCAGTAGTTTCCTGCAGTACAGGATTTGTCTTGAGCCCAACCGTCACCACCCACGTCAGCAGTGATCTTGGTCAAACCCTTGTCTGTTGGGAAGGAACAAGTCTTTTCGCTCCTTTTTTCATGGGCATGGTGTTGGTGGTATGGGGAAGCTGGAAGTGCGCAAACGTCTTGCACCATGGCGAGAACGACAGCAACAGAAATCAGGGATTTGAAGAAAGACATCTTTGTAATGAATGACTCAATTATTGAACTTTTCTTATTAAAGAATGTGAGAGAGCAAAAACCTCGTTGAGTACGAATGAATGAATCAATGAATGAATGAGTGTGCTGAACAACCAAGTGAGACTGAGTTAATCGAAACAAAATTCAATACCAGGAGTCCAACACCTTTTATACCAGATCCGGATCCGGACTCAGGTAAGCTTTTTCTTTTGCAGCATTGCCCTAATTGGAGTACACTTCCTGATCTCACCAATCTCTGTACCAGTCTATACTGGGCAGAAGTGCAAACTCGCCAATATGGCTTTTCTTTTGTTACTCAAAGTTTCTCGCATCTCGATCTTGTCCGCCTCCGCAAGCACTCTCGAGGTCTAGAACTGAGCTTTTTAACAAATTTCAACAATAAAACGGTTTTTTCCCAATTGGGTTTAATTGATCTTTTTTTCTCGAGCCCGGCAAAAAGAAAAAACTTCAATGTTTGAGGACCTCCGAGTCAGTATCACGAGGGACATAAGATCGCTTAGTTACTCTACAAGCAGTTCACAACACCCTTGTGATAGCTACACATAAGCTCTTGGAACTGTGATCAGTGACAAAAAAGTAGTCTCCCTCATTTCGGCAGTGAATTTGGAGTTCATATAAGTGTCGACAGGCTGATTTGTCGTTGTGCTTTCTCAACATACTTTGAGATCACAACTTCGCGACAAGTAATCAAAGTCGAATAAGAAAGGAGATCCTTCTACTACAATTGATCTGTTCAAGGTCTGGAAGTCAAAGTTTCGGTGGGTCCGAGGTTTCTTCATCATATTCTTCCAAAAAGGGAAAGTTACCAGTTTAGGTTAGGAATACTTTTCAAACACCTTGACACTGCATATGCTTAACTCGCTAAAATAACGCCTAGCTCAAAAAGCAAATCTTGCAATCTGCACCAATTCTAAACGTGCCTATGAAATGGGTTTTTTCGTATTGCTATTGCCTCGAGGTTCGGGTTGTGTCCTTGGTAATTTTTGACCGAGACACAGAAAAAAGAAAAAGCTGCTGCGCCGCAACTGCACATTTTTGAAGAATACGGTAAATCACTACTTTGTTTTGCGTTTCACCAACCACCAAGACGGGGACATGGGAGTGCATTGATCTCTCAAAGAGGCTTTTGAGGCTATAAACTAAGCCTCGATTTCTAGCCAAAAACAAGGACGCGATGCGGTTGATTTGAGCCGCAACGCCGGAACCGCTTCGGAAGATGAGGAGTTTTCATTTTTCTCTTTGATTTCCTCACTATATGATGCATCATACTACAAGTTCAACATAAACATTTTGGGAAAAAATTGATCAGAGTCTAGATGGTTTATGTACTACAGCCACAAGCTTGAAAATCGTGGCCCGTTAAACTTTACAAACAACGCATTTTTCATTCAATAGGCGCAGGCCGGCAGTCCGATTGAGAGGGATTAATTTGTTG
Organism: Ogataea glucozyma; assembly: GCA_003706155.2. Taxonomy (NCBI): domain Eukaryota; kingdom Fungi; phylum Ascomycota; class Pichiomycetes; order Pichiales; family Pichiaceae; genus Ogataea; species Ogataea glucozyma. Next base: position 223,772 of record PPKO02000016.1, read on the forward strand.
ATTACATGTAGAGGAGGTCCATCATTTGCCAAGATCCAGTAAATCACATCTCACGTCGCTGAGACGTGACCAAATACTGACCATTCAGCTCTGTCTTTGGGATTGGAACTGGAACAGGAACGGAAACAGGAACCTGCTGCTGTTGCTGTTGCTGCTGTTGCTGTTGCTGTTGTCGTTGAAGTATCATTTCATTTGACACAGACGAATGCACGTAATTGGGTGGTTCATGATGATACTGTGGTGCCACAGCTGTGGCAAAGAGCGATTTCTGAGATGAAACAGCAGGATACGACAAACTTCGACCAACAATTGGTGGAGGGTCCAGAATCATACCGTCTGAGTTTTCTGGCTCGTTTGTATCTTCCCTCATTCCCCTGTTGCCTACAGGCGTATTTGACTCGACACTTCTGTTTTCCTGTAGATCTGCTGAAGAAGGGTCGTTGAAATCTGAAAGAGGCCCTCCTGGGAATTCCCAATTCTGCAAATTGCTGAGCAAGTTATCAAAAAAGGTGGAAGCAAAGCTGTTTGATTCGACGAACGCGTTACCATTACCTTGATTATCAACGTTGCCACTCTCGTTGGGGACAAAGTTTGCACTACCAGGATCTCCTGCTTGGGTTTCGGGATTCATTACATTCATGATCGTATAGGCAGGTTGCTGCTCTGTTTGCTGAACAAGCATTTGCTGCTGCTGTCGGAGTTGATGGTTGGTTTGTTCGATCTGGTCTTGTAAATTTTGATCCAGTAGATTGGCATTCAAGTTGAGCAAATGGACTTCAAAAAACTGTGGTTCCTCTTCGTTGGATGAATCGTACCCATCTGGCAAGTAGCCCGAATCGATAAGCGGAAGTGTGAGATCGACTTTCACCACAATTCCGAGGTCTTTGAAGATCTTAACAAGCTGGATGAGTTTGTTGAGAGAATCCTTGGAAACATGATTCCCTGAAAAGGCCATGAACTTGAGCAAATCGACTCCCAGAACGATGTGGTTGATATTGTTCTCGAGATTGAATGTGATCAGCAGGATCAGGAGGGAGTTGAACAGGAAGTGGGTGTGCCAGTAATCGAAAGTGATCAATAACTCGAGACGTTTCAGGTGGCACAGCAAGTTGATGGTTTCAACAGATGCCTTGATACACTTGCTGAGGATTTTGGAGATCTTAAAATCATCTTGATTGATGCTGATAAATCTCTTGAAGATGACGATAGCAAGAGGTCTACAGGTCGTAATAATATACTGATTGAACTTGAGGTAAACATGGATCAGCGACTTGTGGTATGGGCAGAGCTTGTTCTCAACCACTTCCTTGAGCATCTGATTGAAATCAGCCTGCATGTTTGCCTCGAAATTTTCTTCAAGAATGTTCACCATGCCGTGAGTATTGTTGATCAGATCGTTGGGGACTTTGACCTTTTTGTTGTCGTTTGTGAATAGGTTCCTCGAATTCATGTTGTAGACGGAGTTGATTTTGTCCGTGAACTTGAGCAGGTTCACTTGATTAGCGAGGACCCTGGCTCCTCGCCACTCTTTGAAATCCTCGTCCCCTAACAGGTCAATTTGGGTCTCGTTGTACTTGACATTCTGAGGCAGTCTGATGCGGGAAGTGGCGAACGAATCCAAGGCAAACACGGTCCACCAGACCTTTTTCCTCTTGGAGATTTCTGGCGCAGTGAGATTAGGTTGTTTGAGGTGCAAATTGAGCGAGAGAGCCCATCTTGTTGCGAGACCAAACCACATGTACGAGGTGGTGATTCTGTTGAGTGACTGGTTGAAGTACCCAACGAGCAGAGCCGTCTGGATCATTGAAAGGTTTGGCATCTCGACATTGATCGGGAAAAGCTTCACTCCAGTGAGGAAGAACCGGAGTCCCGGGGTCTTGTTGAGGAATCGAGTCTTGGATGATAGCTCATGGCTGAGTCCATTGGGCGAAAGTTGATGAGATTTCAAAGAATAGAGAATTTGTTCGCCAATGGCGAGGGAAATGAGAACCTTAGCCAAGACTAGGGGTGAGTAACTGGTTCCTGTGGCGTAGATGTTGTTGAGGTCGGAAATGAACTCCTGCTCGTCGAAGAGGTAGTGGGAATCGCGGAATTGTGACAAGCACAGGCTGATGAGCAGCTCGGTGTAGGATTTCGAGGGCAAATGCAGCGTGCAATCATCGGACTCGGAAAAGTATAGGTCTGAAACGAAGTAGTTGATGGAGTTGGCGATACTGCTAGAGAACTGATACGATTTCCCGTGGTGATCAGAATCGCCAAAAGAGAGATTGATCACGTTATCGAGCTTCTCGTTATTAGTGTAGAATTGAAAAGGCAGAAACGCTTTCTTGTCATTGTCAAAGTCATCAAAAGAACTGGTGCTCTCGCCAGATAATGCTACTTTAGCTGATTGCGATCGACTCAGTGAGGCATGGCCAGGATTTGCTTCCTTGATGTACTCTTCCAAAGTGCGAATTCGGTCCTGGAGATTTTGGAGCTGGCTCTCGAGAATGATGATTTTGCGGTCTTTGAAGGGATATATGCATTCATTACTGGTCAGCTTGCAGTTGTCACAGGTTGGCTTGTCCCCGCTGCATTTGATTTTCTGATTCTTGCACCGGACACAGGCAATGTGATTTCTTCCTCGGAAGATGATTGGGTTGATCTGATCAAGAGATGTGCCGTTGTGGCTGAGTATGTCTTTAGACATGGCTGGGGAGAGCGGGATGAAAGTGATATATTTACAAAGGGTCCAACCCTTTCCCAAAAAAAGGTTCCATCGCCGTACATGAACATGATTATATATGTACTATTGGACAGATGCGGGCCTCGAAACAACTCCACATTCCTTCCATCAAAGTAGCTCATCTCATCTCGGAGCTGGAAAAAACAGCAATTTGCGGGGTGAGCTGGTGCGCAGGACGGTGCAGTGCGGGGGCCGTGTGCGATGTGGAGTCTGTGGGAGTCTCGCGAGCCCGGTGAGAGTGCGGTGGCGTGGCGTGGCGTGGCGTGGCGTGGCGTGGCGTGGCAAGGCGTGGCGCGAAGCCGCAGCATCTGGGGTGGAGACCTACAAAATTCGTTTTGTTCAGTGTGCGCGAGCAAGGATTGAGAGAGAGCACAGCCCGCTTCGGTAAAGCTTGCCCAATGGGGTAAAGAGAGGGGAAAAACGGTGATGAGGAAATAACAAGTAATAAACTTTAATAAAGTAACGTTGGGTGGTCGAGATGCCGCTTAGGTGGTGAGCATGAGCAATCACGAGCAGCAACGAGCAGGGTGAAGGAGGGGAACTTTACTCAAAAGATGCACCGCCACATGCACCGCCACACTGCTCTTCGCTTTCGCTCATCTCGCCTCTCTCTTTTCACGTTTTTTTTAGCGTCACACTGCACTTATATACCCCATTTGTAACGATCTAATAATCGCACGCACCCCTCCTCAGCGGGCAATGTACTGCGCCGGCAAAACTAAACGCAAACTAGCAAATAATCTTAAAAGAGGGACCAGTTCAACGCTGTAGTTTGTTCCAAAACTGGCCGGCCCCACAATAACAAGCATAATGGATGACGTCTCGCCTGACACAGTGGTGGTGATAGGTCTGAGTGCCATGTCACTCGCAGTGTGCAAGTTTCTAGTGGCTCGTCTGCATCGCAAAGTTCTGCTGCTCTCGGACGAGTCAATCAGCGAGGTGGCCACCAAAGAGTGTCCAGTGCATCTCGTGGAATTGAACAATCTTCGCTCCGACAAACAGCTAACTGACATATACTACACCTTGCAGTATCTGAGTCCCAACAACAGAACCGTGTCGCTGATCGATAATTGGGAGTTTTACGACAAGGCCGGAGACGGAAACTTTATCGGACTGGTTCTGAGTGGCGGTGCAGGCGCGCGTGGCGGTGCAGATACCTGTCTCAGTTTGAAGAATCAAACTCTCCGCATCAGCCCGCGCCAGTACTTGCTCGATCTGTACCAAGAATTGTCCCAGCTCAATCAATTCAGACACCTGCTTGTGCCCCCTCAAGTGGGTTCGCTCGAAGAATACATTCGTTTGTTTCCCAGCGCTCGTACTGTTGTCAATTGCTCCTTCCACACCAGCCTCACGACCGTTCGTAACCAGTCGTTACTTCTCAAGCTCGCACACGACTCCCTCACCACGTCTCTAATCCACAAGACGCAGCACGACCAGTTCACGAGACTCGTTCCGTTGCTCGAGGACTCGCAGCTCGTGCTGCTCAGTGGGCCTCGTCAACTAAACGACCACTATACTGGGCCACGCGATTCGGACACCTTGGGACTTCTGCGCCGCGCGGCGGCGAAGTTCCCGCGACTTTTGCAGGATATGACGGTGCTAGATTGTAAAGTGGTCTTCAAAAAGTGTTTTCCTGACCAGGTTGGCAAGGTTTGGGCCGATATGGTCGAGGGACGTACGATAGTGCATGTCTTGGGCTTTGGATTCAACGAGCTTGACTCTGTTGGTGGGGTGGTTGAGTACTTGAGGCTACTTCTCGACCAAAGCACCTTACAAAGCAAGCTGTGACCAGCTGTTAGGCCACCATGAGTGCATTCTTTCCGATCTTTCCGATCTTTCGAATCCTTCAGCATTATACACATTGCACGCTATTGCTTTTACAACGTTTATAAATACTATTCTATATAGTCCAGCTCAGTCGCCGTTTTGTCTGAACAACGTTTGTTCGGTTCAGTCGAGGGTGGTTTTGAAGAAATCTTTCGACCGAGAATTTGCCATTGATTTGTAGATGCAATTTTCAAGAAGGCGAAATACACGCAGCTCGCTGCTGCCCGCTCCGCTCGTTATGGTCAAAGCGCCACGAGCATCAGCTCAATTCGTATCTTATACACCCCTGCACCCGATAATTTTTTTCCACCCAATATAACCGAAAACGGAAAAACGATGGATTACAACGGCTGACGTAAGCGCGATGATCCAGTTTTGTGGGGAAATCGTCTAGGCCTGCTCAGACAATTTGAAAGAATAAATACACCACCCCAGGATCAATGTGCAACTTTGCACCCTACTTCTGCACCATCCCAAGGCAAGTTGCGGCCCTTCCGGGCCATACCCCACAGTTTTCAGCGGACTTGTTTTCTGTGTTTCCGACAAGAATTTTTTTTCTAGAGCACAGCCCAGCACAAAGTGAGCGAGTGGGCTGGAAATTGCAGAGCTATTACAAGTATGATTAAAGGTTAATTGGGCGAGCGGAATGCGGTGGAAAAGGAAGTTTTTGAGGCCTTGAAAGCCACAGGCTGGGCAATGCAGACTGCATGTGTAACTCAGTCTGTCGATGGAAGTCGAATTCATGGTCCGCGAGCATAAATCTGATCAGCATAGCCGAAGTAGACATCCCTGTAGTTTCAGAATCATCACGCTGGTGTCTGGTGGATTGGTTTGGCGGGGAGCGCAAGAAGATTTTCCCTAGGCAACACTGGGGAGCTACGTGGTTCTAAAAATGACTGCCGCGCACTCGTGGGCTAGCCAGTGCGCGAGCCCGCAACGTGGCTCCCTGCCTTTTCTTGGGTTTCCCGTGGTTTCCCCGGGGAGCCCGCGCCGGGCGCCGCTAAGAAAATTTTTTTACCCATACATTTTCTTTCTTTTTCATCATCAGAAAGGAGTTCTCTAGAAACTGACAAGCCTACCACTAACCAGTGATTTTAATACCCAGCACAGCAACACGGGAGCAGCAAACCAGGCAAATCGAGTTCGAAGTCAAGGTTTGGAAATCTGTTTTTACTGTGACCGGTTGATCCAATTCTGCCGATTCGAAATTGCGTGCTACACATAGACATTGATTGGGCATCCGATCCAACCAAATTTGCTGTGAACAGCCAGCATACAGTGCACTTAGAGCACCGCAAGCATCCCAGCAGCGAGTCAGAGTACTAGTGAGCTCTCAGTATTGCGTGCCATATCAATCCGCGCACCCGAAACGAGCCAATCACTGCCATTCTCCTTGCTAAGCTGAGCCAAATCCACTCATCAAACTTTTTGGTTGCAATACCCAACCACAACCTGTCACATTTTTTGCTGAGATCCAAGTAGCCAGATTTTTGTCAATGGCTGATCAGACCACCCTATCGTCCACAGACGACTCAATCGTCAACCAGGACGCCACCACAACTACTGTCTCTTACAAGCCGTCTACTAGCTCCACTACTCCGGATATGGACGACCTGAATGGCGTGCTCGGTGGCCTCAATCTCGATCTCAACGACGAGACTAACGGGCCTGTTTCTACAGGACATCCCAAGACAACCGGATCTATTTTTTCGGCTCAATTTTCGCCATTGAATAACAATGTTCAACACACAGTGGTGCCTTCGACGCCGCCAGACGCCTCCAATGCCAGCATTTTGCTGCCTCAACAGGCCACCTCCTCGGCTTTTGGTCAGCCGCGGACCCCAAACTGGTCTGCAATGTCCACCAACGGTGGTACGGGTCCCTCCAATGCAGCCGGAGGCCTTTCGTCGACATTCTCGCACTCGATGTTGCCTGATCTGTCGTCGACTCCTCAGCAGCAGTCTCACCAGCCACAATCGCACCAGCCACAACAGCAGTCCCAGAATTCCCAGTCTCAACCGCAGTCACAGCCTTTTGCGCCGTTCGACTCCTCTTCAGCGCACCACCACCAGCTGCTGTCAATGACTCCGAACACGGCCACTTTTGCAGGCTCGTCGCATTTTGGCACATCTAACGGCCAGAGCACTCCATTTAGCTCCACCAAAGTGGCTGTTCCAAACAGCGCCCCTCCGGCCAGAAGAACCACCACGCTCGGATTCGCCACCTCCAGTGCTCGTCCGTTTATGCTGCCTGAGTCTGGCAGCAATGAGCTGGACCAGGACGACCAGCTTTACGAGTCTGGCGCAAACGGAGCTGATCACGCTTCTTCTTCTTTTGGTCCTCCGATACTTGGGGAGACTTCCAGAAGGCTTACCTATCCAGTCACCTCTGTGACATCTCCGTCACAGCCTCAGTCCGAGCTCGTAGACAATGCCATGTCTGCATTACATCCGGCTCTGACCAACGAGATGCTCGCTGGAACTGTGGCTGGTGGCTCGATCGGGATGGGCATCAGCAACGGCGGGTTCATGGGCACAGCACACCCGCACCAGACTGGCGTGGGTTTGTACAATGCTGCTGCTGCTGCTGCTGCTGCTGCTGCCGGTGGCTATATGGGCGGAGCCGGCTTCTCAATGGCATCGCCAGGCCAGCTCGGTGTGGCCGGCGGTGGCGCAGCAGGCAGTGCTCTACCGTTCGGGAATGGTGGCGCTGGACCTATGAACTACGGTTCTGCAGGACACAACACTGGCTATGTGCGCGCCAACTCATTCAACAATGGTTACGGTGGATTCAATAAGGGCGGTAATAACGCTGCCTCCACACAACATCTTGGAGGAATGGTTGCACCGCCACAGCACCAGCCACAGCACCAGCCACAGTCGCTTGGATCAGTGAATTTTTCAACTTCCTCTTCTGCGTCTGCTTCATCAGCCAACAATCGGTCTGGGCTGGCTATGAACTCCACGGCCAACGTGCACAGAAAGCATTCATCCAATAAGCGTCGTGGTGAGGACGCGTCCAAGTTCATCAACGCGACTTTGGGCGATTTTGTTAACGAAATCTACTTTTTGTGCAAAGACCAGCACGGATGTCGGTTCTTGCAAAGGCAGTTGGAGCTTGGGGGCGCCGAAGCTGCCACCAAGATTTTCAACGAGATCCAGCTTAACGTTATCGAGCTGATGATTGATCCTTTTGGAAACTACTTGATCCAGAAACTTCTCGAGAGAGTCAACGAGGAGCAGAGAACGACGCTTGTTCGCAACGCGTCGTCGCAGTTTGTGCGGATCGCTCTCGATCCTCATGGGACCAGGGCTCTTCAAAAACTTGTGGAGTGCATTCGGACCCCGACAGAGTCGCAGATTATCATCAGTTCGCTGTCTTCGTACGTTGTTCTGCTGAGCAGAGACTTGAACGGAAACCACGTTGTTCAAAAGTGTCTCCAGAAGCTGCCACCAGAGTCTTGCAACTTCATTTTTGACGCCGCCTGCGAGAATTCGGTGAAGATCGCCAAACACAGACACGGCTGCTGTGTGTTGCAACGTTGTTTTGACCACGGAACTCCAGAGCAATGCGAGCGTTTGAGCTTGAAAGTTGGCCAGAACTGCGTGGAATTGAGCGTCGACCCTTACGGAAACTACGTGGTCCAGTATGTCCTGAGCATGGAGGAAAACCGGCTGAGGATCAAGAACGACCCGCAGGCTGCAGACCGGATCCCGAACACCGAGAAAGCCATCGATCTGGTTGTCAGCTCGCTCACAGAGCACTTGATCCGGCTGTCCACACACAAGTTTGGTTCCAATGTTATTGAGAAGTCGCTGAGGATCCCGACCTTGGCGCCTTTGTTGATTGGCCAGCTGCTCAAGGAGGACACAAATCTCAAAGTGTTGCTCCACGACGCGTACGGAAACTACGTCCTCCAGACGGCATTGGACGTGGCTGACGACAGCAGTTTCAGAGAGCTGAGCGAGCTGCTCAAACCGTACTTGGGAGACGTCAGAAACACCCCGCACGGAAGACGGATTCTATCCAAGCTGATCAGTCGTGGAGGAGCGTCTGTTTCTGCATTGGGGGGTTCTCAGAGTCAGAACCCCACCCCTCAAAACCCCCTCGTCGGATTTGACCGGCCTATCAACTCCATGAGCGGCTTCAACTTGTGACAGGCAGTCACCGCTGTATTTTAATTACCTGTTGTTGTTACTATTAGTTGCATGTGTCTTTTTGTTGTATTCTAGTTGGCCCATTGACCTCCACATTCATCATCACACACATCATCTTGCATGTTCCTTTGCTCTTATTTTTATACTGTTTGTGGGCCCTAGTGTTTTTTATGTGTATAATGTTCCATTCATATTGTTTGTTCATTAGTATATGTTCATTACTTATATAAAGATGGGCGAAGACAAGCGCAGCGAGTCTTTGCATTGTGCGTTGTTTTGTAGTTGCGTTGAACCAGCACAGCAAGTTTCTGTGAAATCAATGGAGCATTTAGCTTGTATAAGATAGGACCGATCGTTTTGGACAGTTTCGGGGCCTGGTCAGTCTTGAAGTTGAGGCCGCTACCCAATGTCGAGTGTATCTACGAGAGTTTGGTCTTCAAGTGAAAATTTGACCTGCCTGCTCCAGTAATTGCTGACCGATCGAATACTAAGGAAGGTTGTCTACACAGCAAGTCATTTGTGTTCTACAATTCGAAACTGCTGCTTCTCAATGACCTCTTCTCTGACTTTTCTTTTGAATCGCAGTGTAAAGCTGACTTCTGAGCACACATGGTGACGACAACTGCCAAAAAGTTGAACACAAAGAACCAATCGGAACTTCTCTTGACAACTCGCTTTGCCTTTCCTGTAATTTACGACGTATATCTCTGCTAAAATACCTAAATAGAGCTCGCTTCGCTCGTTTTGGTCACTTGCTGCACTACAGCCGCACTGCACAGCCTCATTTCGTGAATTTTCATCCCCTTCCATAAAATTTCCTCGGGTCGTTTAGCTCGCTTGGCTCGTTTAACCTCGCGAATCACCAATTTCGCCAAACAAATCAACTTTACAGAAAGTTGCACAAAGGACATCCTCCCGACCATTTCATCAACACTTTTTCCTTCCGAGTTTCTTCCTTCTGCTGCAACGACCAACATGGCTAGCAAAAAGAACGCAGCTGCCCATAGAGAAAATGAGCCGTTGCTGGCAAAGCCAGGAAACAGCGGCTCGACCGAGCAAAGCACCAACGCATCCCAGCCAGTTAGTTCGGAAACAGAATACGAGTTCGGTGGTCCAATCGGTGCCTTTGGAATGATGACGGGTTTCCCTCTTCTTATGTACTACATGTGGATCTCTGCCCAATTTTACGCGGGAAAACCAGCCTGGCCCACTCAGGACCAATCCTGGATCGAGTTCTTGCACCAAATGGTGGGCTACTTCCAGGACTATGCAATTCCATCTCCCACTGCCATGGTGATTTTCTTCGTGTACATAGTCAGTCAGGCCATTTTCTACGTCATTATTCCGGGAATCTGGACTAAAGGCCAGCCATTGACTCACTTGGACAACAAGCAGCTGCCATACTACTGCAATGCTTACGCTACATTTTACGTCAACATCGCCATTGTGGCGCTGCTGCACGCTACTGGTATCTTCAGACTTTATACCATCTTGGACCTATTCCCCGAGATCATGACCTGTGCCATCATCACTGGTCATGCCTTCTCTCTTTCTCTATACCTCTACACTCTGTTTGTCAGCAAGGACTACCACAGAATGACGGGAAACCACATTTACGACATGTTCATGGGTGCTCCATTGAACCCAAGAATCGGAATCATTGACCTCAAGATGTTCTTTGAAGTGAGAATTCCATGGTATACTTTATTCTTCCTCACTTTGGGTCTTTGTCTCAAACAGTACGAAGAGTACGGCTCGGTCTCTCCACAAGCCTGCTTCATGCTGTTGGCACACTACCTCTACGCTAATGCTTGCTCCAAAGGTGAGGAGCTTATCGTGCCAACTTGGGATATGGCTTACGAGAAGTTTGGCTTCATGCTGATCTTCTGGAACATCGCTGGTGTTCCTTACACTTACTGCCACGGAACTCTGTTTCTCTACTACCACAAGCCAGAAGAGTACAAATGGTCAGTCTCTTACAACACTTTCTGCGTTGTGCTCCTACTTGTGAGTTACTACTTCTTTGACACATGTAACGGCCAGAAGAACGCCTTTAGAAAGATCATGGCAGGTGACACCCACGTGAGAAAATCGTTCCCATTCTTGCCATACCAAGTGCTGAAAAACCCGAAATACATCAAATGTGCTAACGGATCGGTCCTGCTCACCGATGGTTGGTACAAGTATGCCAGAAAGTTCCACTACACGGCAGACTGGATTCAGTCGTGCACTTGGGGACTCAACTGTGGCTTCCAGTCGTTTTTCCCATGGTTTTTCCCAGTGTTTTACTTCGTTGTCTTGGTGCACAGAACTCAGAGAGATTTGGCCAAGTGCAGACGCAAGTATGGCGAAGACTGGGTCCGGTACGAAAAAGAGTGTCCATACCTCTTCATTCCTTACGTTTTCTAACTGACGGAAATTGTCGAAAAGTATCTGAGGTAGTCGTTCTTTCTTCTCTATACATAACTTGATCTAGAAAAAAAATAGAAAGCTTATTTTCATCTGAGTTAGTCTTGCTCGGCAATCGAAATCAATCTTTCGTCAATTTCATCTGGAGTTAGTGCTTTGAAACCTTCTTCAAGCGTGGCCACACCAACTTCCAAATCGTTCTTTCTGAATTCCGTACTCAATGCATTGCTCAAAGTGATAATTGCAAATTCCACAACCTTTTTCCAGTCACCCTTCACAATAACGTCGCTGTCCTTCTTCTTCTTCTTGTGTGCTCTCTCCAAAGCAGTGGTAACTTCCTGCTGCTTTGGCCCCGTCGACGTAGCCACTGCACTGAAGTAGTACCCTGCTGGGTCCGTCTTGTACAAGCTTGGTCCCAATTCATCATCAACAGACACGAATGTCAAAGAAACACCCATTGGTCTCATGTAGGCCTTTTGAGTGTAAAGTTGGGCCATATTGGCCATTCTTTTCGCCAAAGCGTCGATAGGCATTTCGTATCCGTACTTGTACTTGAACTCTGCCGACTCTGCTCTCGCTCTCATGGCCAAAGACCGAGCATCGGCTATCGATCCAGTGGCTAACATTCCAATTGACTGCGAAATTTGAAACAAATATGTGATTGTGCTGGGATCTAGTAACTTATCTGGGATCTTTTTCTGAGAAACGATTACTGAAGAGTCTTCTCCCACTATCCCCAAACACGTGATGTTTGTCGAATTGACTGCCTTGAAAGCATATTCCACCTGATACAATCTTCCTTCCGGCGAAAACACCGTGATGTGTCTGTCAAAACCTGCGGAACCTGTCGAGATTAATCATTGTTAGTACGGAGTTTTGCCCTCCAGATCTTTAGATAGCGGACTTACCAGACATGTTGTCGTAATATTCGAATGATTGCTTGTTTCTCCTGGAAAGTCCCGCAGCCGATCAAAATTTGCGAATGAATTAAGGTTCAATGAGTTGTTTATGCCCCAAAATTGCTGTGATCAGGTGTTCGAAATACTTCATACTTGAGTAGTTCTTGTTAATTTTTTGCCTTCAAAAAGTGCGTTTTGATTTTTTCCTCCTCTAAATTCGTCGTAGGGAATTTTGGGACAAGCCCACGACCAATACACTGCCTTAAATAAAATATATAGCTTTGAGATACATCAACGATCATGATTTTTCTCCAAAATGGCCTGTGAGAACTCGGCGAACGTCTGTTCTGAGTTGACCTTATCGTGTAAGGATGGCTGCATAAACACGGCAAGCGTGTTTCTGCTCACGTTGGGCAATGCAGTGCCCTTGACATAGTGCGGCACAGCCTTGAATTGACCAGCAGAGACTTCCTCCAAAGCACTACCACTTTGGAACGCTAAACAGTCCTGCGGAATATTCACCTTCACGTGACGCCCACTTCTGTCCTTAATGTACAATCCTGCCTCAGGGTCGGGATTTTCGCTCAAAATCTCCACTTTGGAGCCCTCTTCACGCAAGAACATGGCCGAGGTAAGAGCAGTGACACAGGAATGATCACAATGCTCGCCACACCAATCGCTGTCGCTTTCCGTGATGTCAGTCTTCTCTGGCTGTGGGTAGTAGTGTAACAGACGGGCTTTCGAAGTGGTCGAGTTCTTGATGATCGACTCCAGATACTGAGGACGGTAGTGAGGGCCAACTACTTCCTCCTCAAGATACCTATCCAATGCTTGACAAACTCTCAAACTGACGTCGATCATCAGACTGATGAGCTGCTTACAATTCTGCTGGAAGTTTTCCAATTGATCAATCTCCGATTCCTGGGGCCACTTGTTCCAGGTGGTGTAAGCTTTGAACTGCTCATATCCTTGGGAGTCTTGTTTTGGTGGACCTTCCAACAGAGGGTCCTTGTAAAATGAGCAATTGATATAGTACGATCCTTTGAGGATATCTGGAGCCCCATTCTGCAACCTCTCCTTTCCACGCGACCAGCCGGTCAGGTAATAACCTTCAGGGGCTTCTAGTGCTGTGAGAGTCTTTTCTGGGGCCCTACTGAGATAAGTGGCTTGCAACAGCACTTTTTGTCTGAGTTTGACGTAGTCATCTGGTAGATCTTTGACCACGATGATTCCCAATGAGTGTTTCCCAAACGCCTGGGTCAGCAGCTCTCTATCGATCTGACCATTTTCAAGCTTGGAGAGCGATATAATCACTGGCTTTGCCTTTTCCAACGAGCTATTTGTTGCCATGACGGAATTCATTCACTTCACTAATACAATCTTAGTAATATCGATGTTTTTTTTTTGCAAGCCATTTTTTCGAACCTTTTGTAGGAAAATCTCAGAAAAAAAAAGTCTGATTATAATTAGGTTTTTTCCTTTTGTATTAAGTGCTCGTCACACTCCTTGTTGTTTACAAGTCAAAACGCCAATTTGGTAGCCCCACAACATCCGCCATGTCGTACAGTTGGCTGAGTGAGGACGCCACGATCTCCACCGACTACAAAACAAACAAGAACACGCCCTTTTTCGAGCCCATAGTGAACACCTTTGAAACTGGAGGCTACAATCCTAGCGTTTCTTACCACTACAACCCTGATGTCTCGCAATATCACTATGGAGTGCGCCATCCGATGAAGCCATTCAGACTCATGCTGACTGACCATCTGGTGATAGCGTACAAGTTGTACGAGAAAATGGACATCTACAAGCCTAGGAAAGCCACCAAAGAAGAACTATTGGAGTTCCACTCGGAAGATTACATCAAGTTCCTGGAGTCTGTGACCCCGGACAACGCAACAAAGTACAACCAGTACCTCAAGAAATTCAATATCGGCGACGATTGTCCACTTTTCCAAGGGATGTACGACTATTGCCAGATCTACGCTGGTGCATCGCTGGACGCCTCTAGGAAGCTCATCTCAGGAATGAGCGACATAGCCATCAACTGGTCCGGAGGGCTCCATCACGCCAAGAAAGATGAGCCCAGTGGGTTCTGCTACGTGAACGATATTGTGCTATCCATTTTGGATCTTTTACGAGTGCATCCAAGAGTTCTGTACATCGATATCGACCTCCATCACGGAGACGGAGTTCAAGAGGCCTTCTATCTTACTGACAGAGTCATGACAGTTTCCTTCCACAAATATAATGGCGAGTTTTTCCCTGGCACTGGAAATTACGACGAGACGGGGCTTGGAAAGGGTAAGCATTTCGCGCTGAATGTTCCGTTACAAGACGGAATTGACGACGAGTCGTACATCCGCTTATTCAAATCTATAATGGAGCCAGTTATCACCAACTTTAGACCCACGGCGATTGTCCAGCAGTGCGGTGCCGACTCGCTCGGATGCGACAGACTCGGGTGTTTCAACCTCAACATCAAGGCTCATGGCGAGTGCGTCAAATTCATCAAGAGTTTTGGTATTCCGATGCTTGTGGTGGGCGGAGGTGGCTACACCCCGAGAAATGTGAGTCGTCTGTGGTGCTATGAGACCAGTATCATGACGAATGTGAAATTGAACTCCAAACTGCCCGAAGTCTTGCCCTTCCGCACGTTCTTTCAGCCAGATTATTCGCTCCATCCGAACTTGGGCGACCGTCTAGACAACAAAAACTCCAAGAAATACCTAGAGAATCTCAAGAATCAGCTTCTAGAGAGTCTTCGGTTCCTGCGTGGGGCTCCATCGGTGGAGATGCAGGAGATTCCGCCCGACCTGCAGGGTCTGACTGCCGACGAGGAACAGGTGATTCTTGACAGACTTGGCAAAGAGAGCGACTACGAATCGTATCTGGATAGCGAACGCTATTGGCTCAACAGCAAGGACCAATTCAGGACAAACGAGCTGCTCGAATAATCAGAAATGTGCGATACATGTATTTCTAGAATGTGAATAGTATAATAACAGCGAGCGAAACAGTGAGTGAAACACTTAGCGAGATAAGTAGCGAAACAGCGGGCGAAGCAGGTCGTTTTTGCTCGAGATGGATCTGAGTTCCTTTGCCGAGGTGAAACATGTTCACTTGCTACTGGTTGACTTGGAGAGAGTGCCGTGATTTGATGTCATGGGGCGAGCAGTATCGTTCAGGTTCTCGCCTGTCTATCGTTTTGTTCCTCCAGCTCAGTATGACTCGCTTCTCTGGTGGAAGCTGGCTGGCGCTAAACAAACGGCACCGAATCGTTCTCGTCATCAAACAAGTCGTAACTCAAATAGTCGAAATCAGCCTTTTTCTCGAGATTCCACAGATTCTTCAGCTTCATAAGCGAGATCTCTCCAGAGCCCACTCCCAAGTTGATCAAGGCATTGAAACAACAGTCCACAATCAGCTTTTGGCTCGGCTGGATGCAGCAAAGCCCGCAAACAAACAAGGGCCACTGCACCATCACCAGCCTGTTGTCGAATTGGTAATACAGATATTTGTCGAAGTCAATTGTGGTACGTTTAGTGTTGGCGGTCATTTTGTTCATGCTGTCCATGTTAAACTCTTGCGGGATGCTCATGGTCGACTCTTCCACTTTGACGCTGCCATCAGCAGCTTCGCTGTCGTGAGAGACGTCATCGATCTTTTCTTTCGAATCACCATCCACTTCCGCTTCCACATCCATTTCAACTTCGACTTCCCCTTCTTCCTCACTCTCGCTTTGTTCAGCCTCACTCTTGATAATCTCACCTTCTTCTTCCTCACCAGTACGAGCTCTATACTCGAACTTGGGTACCCCCGAATCAACGTCGTGGTTCAATTGCTCCGCTCTGTCTGGCTCATAGCCTTTGGTGTAGTAGTCTTCAAGTTCACGGATATCGTCTTCTGTCAAGTTCTCTTTGAACTTCACAAGCGAGCTGATTCCCGTTAGCATTCTGTCCACTACGTCCTGGGTCAGGTCGTTGTCGATCCCCAGTCCGTTGGCCCCGTAGTAGTTCTTCATAGTGAGCACCTTGAGGAATGAGGCATCAACGTACAGCTGCTGGCTCATATCTTGCCAACTGTACCAGTTCTCGTGGTCGTTCGGAGACGCTGTTTGCGGGTTTGTATTATGAATATAGTTTGACATGATGATTCGTTTTCCCTCTGGATTGTTGTAGTGATATCCTTTGGGATTCAAAGGATGGTATGGCGAGCCAATAGGAATCCTGTAGGGAGGCCCGTCCGCCATGAACTGGAACTGACGTGCTCGATGGATCAGCTGGCTCATTCTGAGCACTCTCGCACTCCTCACTTTGCCCTTTTCGTTCAGAATCTCTTTCACGATGGCCGGGGGCTCCTCACCGGCAGTTGAGTTGCTTTGGAACCATCTTCTTGACTCGAGCGTGAGCACGATCTCCTTGAATATCTCGACAACGTCATCGTTGTACCCCAGATAGAGGTTGAAAGAGTAGTGAAGTCTAGATTCGTCATTCTCAGTGTCATCTGTCTCGTCTTTGTAATGTCCCGGAGCCAAAAACCCAAACTGGAGCAAAGTATTTCCAACGACTCCATTGCTCTTTATAACGTCCAAGAACTCGACAAGCTCCTCGAACTCGTGGATTGTTCCTCCACTAGGAGCTGTCAGAGCTGCCAGAATCTCCATCGCATAGAACCAGACCCAGGTGATCGAGAGCTGCAGTGTGATTGGTCGAAACTTACAGTACTTGATTAGCAGATCTTTGGCTCCACGCAGATGTGCCCTCCATTGCGAGCCCATCGAAGCGGAGTAGTCAGATGCCAAAATGAGAATTGTCAATAGTAAAGACTCGATGTTGTTGAGAATTTTGGGCTTAGAGTGCAAGATCGCATCAAGCGATTTCAGACACGACGATAGGTAGTAAGATCTAAAACGATTGTGGTACTTGATCTTCTTGGCAATAGAAGAGTCTTCTTGATCCGAGTGGTCTATCTGGCTCAGCTGGTAGCTCTCGTACCTGGCAGAGATGGCCAAAAGGGCGAATAGGAGGTGAGGAGAGCTCTTTGCTTCCAGAAGAAAGCATTTGATGAACGAATTGTGCAAGAAGTTTGTTGTGAATGGCAAAATGTTCATGTGAATCTTGGTGATGAGAATCTTGAGGTAGCTGATGTGCGAGGACGTGAGCGACCACTGGAAGAACGACGCAAGGTCGATCAGGTCCTGCTGGGAGATGGAGTTGTTGAGCGTATAGAGGTACTCGAGTCGTTCTTTGGAGTCTGAGAGCAGAATAGCGACGGACGGAGGCGGGAAAGCGCTCAGGTATTTGGGCAACGAGGGTTCTCTAGGCTCTGGAGAGTGACGAGCAGGTATGTCGTTGTATCGAAGAGATAGGCTCGGGGAGGTGGTGTACGGGTGTACCTGCGAGTGTGTCTGTTGACTTTGACTCTGCTGATACTGAACTTGCTGTGGGAAGTCGGTCCTCAGCGAGTCGGTCAGCTTCTGGATGTAATGATTGTGGGAAGAGCTGATTTCCTCTTCCAAAGCCACGGGGGTGTCGCCCGAATGAGTCGAGTAATTTGTCGGCGAAATGCCTTCAAACTGCGGCACTGGCGACGACCGGTTTTGGCTGAGCTCCTGCTGCAGCATCGTGGCCTGCTGCTGCTGGTGATGCAGCTGGTTGAAACTGAGGTTGAGTGGGAAGTCAAAGTCGGAGCCAAAACTCTGGATCAGCTCGTTCAGGTCCGAGATCAGCAAACTGGCTCCATTGAGAAGACTGTTGTCTAGTTCGACCTTTTGTTGTTGAGTCTGGTTCACTTTAGGTGAAGCAGGACGGTATGAGACCTGTTTGCGAAACTCTTTCTCGACTTGGATCTGTGACTGCTCTACTGTAGTGTGCGGAGGAGCAGCTTGAGACGAGGCGGCCTGTTCGGGCTCGAATGGAGTTAAAACACTTTGAAGAGACACTGTAGGCGGATTCTGGACCACCATTGGTGGCTTTTCAGAGAATGCCGCCTCTGAGGTCACCTGTGGCTGTGTAGACTGCGAGGAACTGGACGACTGAGTCTGCTCACTTTTCAGTTTTAGTAACTTTTCTTTGGTGTTGAGGTCAATCAAACGGGTATTTTCGGCTTGAACGGTAAAACTGCGTGAGTTTGTGAACTTGATCTGCTTCTCATAGGTGCACTGCTTGTGCAAGTGGGAGCAGTTCCAGCATCTCGGTTTGCTCTCGTCGCACTTGAGCTTTCTGCGCTTGCACTCCTTGCACCCATTGCGGGAATACTTTCTCTTTTTCCTAGGCGCCTGGTCGGCTGCATCAGCGGGAGTCGACATGTGTGAAGAGTGGGAGAAAAAAGGGCCAATTCATCCAGAAAGAAAAGGTCAACTCAATGGCATACTCCTGTCACTTATCAATTACAGATCGATTCGATCAGAACTTTTTACTCACTTGACCGTTTGTTCCGGGCAGTGCAAAATGACTTGGTAAAGCGACTGGGCGCATTTACTTGCCGGTTCGGGAAACCCGTGCCACCCAGAAAAACACACGGCGGTGCAGGCCAGAGAAAAAAAGGCGCCGTCACGTGACAGCACAAGAGTCACCCCAATTACCCTGTCTCAATTCTTTTCTCTATCAAAAACCAACACTATGCAGCCTCAACAAAACACCGAATCAATGCACCGCCCAGACCTCGAGAACTCAGTATGCAAGAACAGTCTGCAAGCAAAGCCTACAAGAAAAGAATGAAGGCAGGGCACAGCAGCGTCCCAACAGGGAACAGGCCAAGATCCGGGATCTCGAAGCCGAGAGATATGCCGTTCAGCTGTCTCATGGCATTTGGGAGCTCCTAAATACCAAAAACTTTCGTACCTTCCTGTAATCACACGGCCGAATCTCCAAGGATCGACCGATCTTCGCATGATTTTCTGCCCCAGATGAGAGCTGCAGGGGGCGACGAGGAAGTTTTTTGAGTAGAGGTGGGTAATTTAGGCGAAACTTTGTAGCCAGGGGAGACAAAAAATTCAGAGCCAGCAGGGCGCGCCCCGGTCCGCCCGGGGGATCGTCCGGTCGCGCGGGCACGCGAGCACAACGTCGCGGTAAAGTGTGTAACCCTAGCACCCACCCGGGCGCCGGAGAGTTTTTTCCCTAAGGAAAAATAAAGTAAACAAAAGGTTTTTTTAGCTACACGTTTTGTGTTGGTCGCTAATCCTTCATCAATCATTCAGAACTCCTGCCGAACTCTCTAGTGCAATCAAACTTGAGTTGAACACAGATAATCCCGGAACCTCTGGAACAGCACAAGCCCTGTCTCAAATCTCCGACCTTTGGTGTTTAGTGATTCTACAGAGGCGAAATCTAGCTGTCCCTAGATTTGCAAGCCATTCTTGTACCGCTCCGGTGTTAGTCCCTACCGAATACCAATTTTGGCCTCTCATTCACAAGCCTGGACGGGTAAACCCGCCAAACTGGGTCCAGATACCATGAGACACAGCCAGATTCACCACAACTTCAAAAACAGCACCACGGCCGTGCCCGTAGCAGATATGGACAACTTGGGGCTGGGATCGGCGAGACCCAAGAAAACCACGATAGCAGGTGCAAGATCCCAATCAGATCCTACCCGAAGATCTCCAAAATCAACAGTCCCAGTTCCCTCGTCTTTCGATGGGGAGACGGACTGGAAAAGGCTGATTCCTCCGCTCGCTTCTTCCAGCACAGGCAACAACAGAAATAACATAAGGGCACATTCAGACCACGCCAGGCAAAAAAGTTCTAGCTCGATCATCGTCTCCACCAACCACACATCCAGACGGAGCAGTCTTCCTGACATCACCGATCAAAATGACCAACATGAACATTTGAAAAGATCACAAAAAAGCGTCTCAAAAAAACCCCCCAAGATTTGTCACGAGTGCAAGAAAACCATCATTGGAACCCTTGTGAGAGCCATGGATAACACCTATCACATCGACTGCTTCAGATGCCACGATTGTGGCGCCAAGTGCTCGAACAAGTTTTTCGCCGCAGACATCGAGGTCAATGGGAAAACGGTTCAAGTTCCTCTGTGCGAATACGACTACTTCAAGAGAATCGATCTTATCTGTAAAACGTGCGACAAAGCCATTAGAGGATCCTACATCACCGCTGTGGGCAAAAAGTTCCATCCGGAGCACTTTTTCTGCGAAGTGTGCCACAAAGTGTTTGATTCGGAGGATTATTACGAGCATGAGGATAAGATTTATTGTCATTACCATTATTCAGTGCTGTATGCTTCACACTGTGAAGCGTGCAACTCCGCCATTCTGAAACAGTATGTTGAGCTTTACAGGGGCGGCAGAGAACAACAGTGGCACCCCGAGTGTTTTATGGTGCACAAATTCTGGGGGGTTCTCGTCACATTGGACTGTATTGGAATGAGTGAGGTCAATATCAAATCGTTGTCCAACACTGAAGAGAAAAATTCAGTCCCTCCAAAACAACTTTTTGAGCTGGAGAAAAAACTAGAACGCATGACTATGTCAATTTGGCTCACGTTGTCGGAGTTTGAGGAAGGCTGTGCCTCGTGTATCTCGGACATGCTCCATTCGGCGTCTTTGGGCAACCAACTGGCCGGTTTGCTCACTACTGGGAAACTGGTGATGAAAATCGAGTGTCTGTTCAAAGGAATTGACATTCTAAACGACTACGCTGAATCTTCAAGAATTCAGCTCGATTATTCGTCCAATAACCGACTCGCTCCTTTGAAAAAGGAGCCCAGAAGCATGTCTTCCAAGATCATGTCATATTTGACATTCTTGAGAGACTCGGACCAATCCAAGATGCGTTCTTCCAATTTCTCGCAACAACTGCTCTCACTGATTTCGACGCTGGCTCATTACATCAAGCTCATCTCCAGAAACACACTTTTGCACTCGTTGGAGTACAACAAGGCGTCCAAGACAACTATCGCTACAGACAGATATCTCAGGGAGATCTCGAGTCACGACTCTGTGCCCGACGATGTCTTCCCAGTGCTTAATATATCCCAGAATGCCAAAGATCTGTGCTTCAGCTGCCACAAAAGCATCGAGGAGGATTGTTTCCAGTTCAACGAGAAGAGATGGCACACATCCTGCCTGTCATGTTCCAGATGCGAGTCATCGATTCCTCCCACCTCCAACTTGAACGAAATTACGTTCAATACCAAGACGAACGAGGTTCTTTGCGCGAGCTGCTCGCCCGACGACGTGGATGCCGAGATTGGCTTCAAAAAGGTTTCCAGGTACTCGCAGCTAGTTTATTTATTGAAGATTGCTCTGATAAGGTCTCGTCACGCGATGCAAAAGAGGGGGATCTTGAACCAACAAGGACCGCCAGGATCCTCAGGAACCCCTGCTCACTCCGCACCTCCAGCCTCCAAAAGCTTGGCCTTGGCTGCTCAGAACGACACCTACGACAGACAGGTTTCCGATATCAAGCAGATGCGCTTTAGAAGAGAAAACCAGAGATTGGGCAACGTTTCGAACGAGGCTCGCAAGTCCATAGTGCTGGAGGCACCGGAGGCTTCCAGTGCTGGAACCGAGGAAGTTGAAGAAGTGCCAAATAACCAACAAGCCAATTCAGCTAGTTCAACGCCGTCGGTAGCAGCCTCCAAATTTCTCAAGAAAGAACGCTCTTTGGGCCGGAAAGGATCGAAAAGACTGAGAATCGAAGACGTACCCATGAAGTCGAAGCCTCACAATACTAACCTCGATGTCACTTCGAATCTTCTTAAAAACGAAAAAGGACTTACGTTGGACGATATACCTCGCATTGTGTCTTCAGAACAAGCGAGAGAACACCGTCCTAATGCATTTAAATTCCAGAAAAGAACATACACAACCACTTCAGCCACGATTCCTGCGCCCAAACCCGTCAGAACGAAAGGCACTGACGGTTCGCAGCATCACCAGTCCTCTTTACAAGCGCTACAACTGGATAAGAGCGTGTTCCCGCCTGCTCAATTGCGTCCTGGATCGACATCAAAGAATCCGATTGGTGGCTCGAATGAAACTTACGGGCCAATGAGCCATACTCCTCGTGCGGGGGTTGAACATGGGAAGCGGGACCTGCCGGTCGCTGAAGAATCTTCATTCAGGAACAGCTCTGTGTCTTCTTGCGACTTTGAGAATGGCAAAAGTGGTCCTCCCTTTGCTCGCTACTCGGAACTGTCAAAGAAGGACAGCGAGTTTATCCGCCACATTGCGGCCTTCGCACTTCATAAGCTGATGAATGATACACTGAGTCTGGAAGATTGCCTTTCGTTCGTCCATACAAGACGAGCGCCGACTTTCTGGGAGAAGGTGTTTGGAAGTGCCAACGGCGGCGCAACCAAGAAATCCGCGGCACCGGGGGTTTTCGGGTGTCCTTTGGATGATTTGGTCGAGAAATATGGAGTGGAAAGCGATTTGGGAACCGGTCCAGAGAAACTGCGGATTCCTATGTTGGTTGACGAACTGATTAAAGTCATGCATACAATGGACTTATCTGTGGAAGGAGTTTTCAGAATCAACGGAAACATTCGCAGATTGAAACAACTGTGCGAGGAAATCGACACAAACCCACAGATGGTCCCGGACTTATCCAAAGAGACGCCGATCCAGCTTGCTGCGTTGCTCAAAAAGTTCGCCAGAGACATGCCCGACCCGCTCCTGACGTTCCGACTGTACGATCTGTTTATTCTCTCGCAGAAGTTTGGCGACGACATCAAGAAGAGAGACCGGATTTTGCGACTGGCCTACTGTATGCTGCCCAAAGCTAACAGAGACCTGGCCGAGGTTCTGCTGTCTTTCTTCAGCTGGGTCGCGTCTTTCTGCCACATTGACGAAGAAACTGGCTCCAAGATGGACGTCCATAACTTGGCTACAGTTCTGACGCCAAACATTCTATACTCGAAGCCCAAATCGAGCTCTAGAGAGCTTCCCAGCAGCTCTTCGGACCTGGTTCCACAGGGAGAAAACCACTTTCTGGCCATCGAGGTGATCAACACGTTGATCGAGATCCAAGATGAGCTGAGCGTGATTCCTGCGGACTTGGTGGACATGTTCCAATTGGCGGGTTTTGACCGGTGTCCTGCAGATTTGAAGACAAAGGATATACTGTCCAAGTGCAACTCTGTGTACGATGACCACCCAAATCTGTTCAAGGAGAGCTGATGGAGCTGAGAGAGCTGAGAAAAGATAGCATTTCATTTCATATAGCATAGAGTCGCACCGGTGGTATCAATGATCGCTGTATACAGCCAATGGACAATTATGTAGCAAACGGCAAGCGACGCGATTCATCCGGCGTGCTGTGACCGTTTCAAGATTGAATTCGACGCGATTAATGATAGTATGGTTGTAACAATAAGAGATTGTAAAGGTTTCCTAATATGGTAGACCAATTTAGAAGATGTTATGGTGTCCCATTGTCGAGCTTTCGGTGGCACGAGAACGTCAGAATTTCCTCTTCGTCTACGATACATCAAACTCGCTTTCAATTGTGTAGAATTGAGACGTGTTATTACATACTGAGAGTTCACAGAAACAAGAAGCGAGGAGAAAAACAACCGAAATTGAGGAAATGTCACGTCATGAATCGAAAAGTCTCAAAACCAAAGTTTTCGCCCGCCCAATTCGCCCCGTTCGTCCTCCGCTTCGCTTCTCTTCGCTTCGCTTGCCTGTTAATCATTGCCAGATCTCCCTAGTCTGATCCATTGCTCCCCTGCCGAAAAAGCCCATCATTACCTTGAACCTGTCTTTACTATCAACCAAACTAGCCTTGAAAAGATCGTTTCTCTTGCCCACTTCCTCGTGTTGTTTCGTAAGCGCCGTCAGCGTGTCGAGCTCGCCAGCACACTTCGGACAGGACGCGAGAGCATCGCCGATATCGCTGGCGTTCTCGTTGGACTCGGTCGTGAGACAGTATTCGTGATACGAGTGCGAGCACTTGAAATGGACAACAGGAAGCTCCAAAAGCTTGTTACAAGATGAACAGCGCGAACGGTTGATAACTTGAGGCTCCAACGAGAGCTGCTCGATACTACTCTTCAAGCTGGATGCCTCATCTCTGTACGAGACAATCAGTTTTTTGTTGGTCTCGATCTCCTGTTTCTGACGCTTGATGTGGTTGATCAGGTACTCCTTGATGAGTCCCAGCTTGATGAAAGGCGACAAGCTCAGCTGCTTGACCAGCTCTAGTGGAGTGATGAGTCGCAAGCTCTCAATCTTGCCGATGAGAAGCCGCACGTTTTTTTCGCCGATCTGGCTGTAGATCTCCTCGTTGGCCGTGTAGGTGGACAGTCCCAATTTGTACAGCTCCGGCTCTTTATCCCCGTACTTCTGAATGATTTCAAAAGACTTCTTGTAGTTCTGCGACAAAATAGACGACCTGAACAAGTCCAGCTCAAACCCTTCAGCCGAGTCGTCGTTGGATTCTCTGATGAGAATCTCGCCCTCGTTGAAGTCACCCATGTTGGAAAATAGCAGCAAGTTTGCCTGGTCCTCCAAGTCCCAGTTATTGCTTCTGATGGTGTCCAGAAGCGACCGAGCCTTGCCGTGCCACTGTTCTTTTTCCGAGGAAGACCGCTCCTTATTGGCCAGGGTGAGGTACATCTCGTATAGCGTGATCATGATGTCTTTCTTATCTCTGTCGTTGCCGCCGAACTTGACATAGACCTCAATGCAAGCTTCCAAAAAGATGACAAACTCGTTTGGATGGTTCACAAACGACTGGAAGATGATTCGTGGCCGAGGAGGCAGGTAAGTCGGCTCGTTAACAACATCCTCCTTTTCGCTGAGATTCATAAACGACACGAATTGGCGATACGAGGTCAAAATTGGGTACTCTGCCTCCTTTTCTGCCTGATCGTTCATGCTCGAAACAACAGAGGCGATGTCTTCAAGCTCAAAGCTTTTCTCAGGCTTGTACTTTCCCGTGAAGACGTCGATCAAAAGCAACGTCGACTCGTTCGGCAGTTGGTCAAGCAGAACCTTCACGTTATCCACCAAAGTTCTCAACAGCTCGTCAATGGCCAGCGTCTTGATGTACCGCATTGCCTGTGTCGGATTGTTGAGGTCTCGAAGCTGGATGTCCACCACCATCGAGGGTTGGTTGAATTTCTTGGCGATCAGCGAGGCCAAAGTGAAGTAGCCACTCTCTCTACAGAGTGAGACAACAGCGTCCAAATCGAACCTTTTGATCTCGTCAACCACCTCGAAATCCTCGTTGACCTCGAGATTCATGACGTACTGCGAGATCGACTCGGGCTGCTTCAGTTTGCAATACGAACAGAGCAGCAGAGTAACGTGATTCTCGGTGGACTTGCGCACCTCAATAAGCTTCTCGAGATAGAACGTCAAATACGGGATCTTGGAGCTCTCTTTGTACTTCTGGATCACCTGGCTGGTCTTCCCGAGGTCGATACACTCGATATACTGCTTGATAGCTTCCTCGAATTCTCCTTTGTTGTATAGGTAGTCGCCATACTGTTTTTTGATCAGCATGATCTCGTTTTCATCCACCTTATTCTCTTGTGTGTTTTCGTCAGCCATGGAACTTTGGGCCAGTCTGATTGCGATAGAGAAGAGCTCTCTTTGGACCACCAGATTCAGCTTCTCCTTGAGAGGTTTTTCGTGGAGTTTGTAGAGCATTCCATCGGACGTCAGCACATATATATCCCCCCATAATTGTGTCACTTCCATCACAGAGCTGGAGATCGTGTAGTTGAAAGTAATAAACTTGTTCACTATGTCGACAATAATAAGTTTGTTCGTCACAACAGATGAGGAAGAAGTCAAGTTTGAGCTCACAGAAGACACCAAAAAGATGTTTCTGTCATCGTAAGCGTACAATCTCTTCTTGGGCATACTGAGCAACAGATTGTGCGATTTTCCTTTGGAGTTGTAGAATTGCAGCGATTCATCCCTTGCCACAACAAGACTTTTGCGATGGTCTTGCAGAATGTCGCTGCAATTGATGTCGACCCCCAGCTTGTCTTCCAGAATTCGGTCTGGTTTACCCTGGTTTCTGCCTGTCGTCGGGATGGTGAGGATCTTGGAGACAGTGGACACGTACAGCAGCGAATCATCTCGGAAATGAACATTTGTGATCGGTTCTTTGCTTTCGTAAACGATCCGTTGGCGAGAGCCTCTGTCGTGGAGCAAGTCGCCTCGAACAAGCACCACAGAGCCGTTAGCGAAACCAAAGGCGAGGATCGAGAAGTCCAACGAGGAGCTGAAGCACGTGAGCGGATAGTTGTTCGACCCATTGACCACCTGGCACAATGTGTGATAGTCCGAGTTGTAGTCGATTGATTTTCTGGTCATTAGTTTCTTGATATTCCAGAGCTTGAGGCTCAATGGCTGACCTTGTCTCTCAGCTATCGAGCATAAGAACCCTTCCCCGTTCCCCAGATCCACGTAAGTGAGATTCGTGATACTCCATCCAAGCTCGTACGCTTCAAACTGAAACACCAGCAGAAAGTCCCGGTCAACGAGCTTGATCATTGACTGGCCCGTGGCGATCACTAGCCATTCCGGCGATGAACAGATAGAGCTCACTGTAGAGTCCGAGTAGAGTGCATCTTTCGAGCCATAGTTCGGGTCCCGGATGGGCAGACACTCAAAAAACGGGAACTGTCGCCAGTTGGACAGCGACATTGGTAAAGTGGAGAACGAAAGAAGCGCAATTGCGGCAAATCAAGGTTGGGAAGGATATTCGGTTGTATTGATAGAGAGTCTGATATTTTTGGTTTTCAGTTGTTTGGTTTTCATCGCACCGCCACTCATGCACTGCCACGCATGCGCCACATACATAAGCGTTTTTTTTTCGCCGCTAGGCTGAAACCAGTTTGATTCACTTCTGTGAAAAATATCCTACTTTCTCATACAAAAGAAGGAGTTATTCTGGATCAGCGGGAGTTCAAACATCTATTTTGGAGAATTGTATAAAAGATGAGCACCAGGTATAAAACAGAAAGAGGAGCATGTGTGCTTTGTATTTCATATTTCTTGTTGTCTCGCAGTTCATTTAGCTTCCATAGGTCAATCGTTTACCCCCTTTTTTGATTACTACGCAATGTTCAGAAACGCTGCGTCATCCGACTCCAGCACCTCCTCCATTTACTCCAGAGAGGTCACATTTGCTCTTACGAGTCCTCCCCAGTCAGAAAAACGCGTTTTCCCTCACTCGAGTTCAGAATTCGTTAATCCCTATGCCGAGTCGCTGTGGTATTTATCTAGAGGTAATGAAGGCGACGAGATTCGCCAGATCCAAAAGAGAACAAAAAGCCTCAAGAAGTCAACTCCATCGCTTTCGTCTAATAAAGAGAACATTGCTCCAAAACCCAACAAAATAACAAAGTTTGCCAGAAAGCTGCCTCAGCTACCGTTGAGTCCCAAAATAAGTCTGCTCAATAACTTTCCTACACCCAACAGCCAAGTGTCATTTGAAACAGGAACTTTGTCATCTTCAAGCAAAGCCATACGAGTGTTATTGCAGTCAGAAAAGGAGTATTCCCAGGAATTGAAACTTCTGGACGAGCTTTCGGAGTCGTTCTCAGAGTACGTAAATGAGAATGGAATATCCATCCGATCCAAGGACACTATGGTTCTGTTTGGTAACATTAAGACCATGATGAGACTGAGCGAGCTTTTACAGAGCAATCTCGCTGATACACACAGCGACGATAGCTATTTTCAGGTCTTTTCAGATCACGTCACTAGGATATCACAGACGTACACGTCGTATCTGGTTCTGCACGAAAAACGAATGACCATATTGGACCTTCTGAGAGGGAACTCATCTTTTGCCAATTGGTTTTCGGAGATTGATTCTTTGTTGGCGGAAACCAGACTTGTCAGTTTTGATCATCTCCTGGAAATGCCCAATAAAAGACTCTTTGCTTATGCTGAGTTGCTAGAGAGTACGATGAACCCAGGATCAGAAGTTTTGGGAGACTGTGCGCTCAAATTGGAACGTCTGATGAGTTTGAAAGCTACAGGGGATGTTTGTGATAGCTTGAACTCACCAGTGATTCTGCTGTCGGTTCCGGAGCTCTGGAAGGAGAAAAATAAGCTGAAATGGAAAGAGATCATGAGAGAACCTCCTCCTCAACAGCAGCTGGTATACTTACAACACGAGTTCAAGTCTGCGGTTTCAGTATACCAGAAAATTGCAAAGCTGACAAACGGTATCCTGACGAGACAAAAAGCTTTCCTGGACAATGGATTACAAATAGCCGCTGTTTTCTGTCAAATACACTCAGATCTGCCACCCAGTAGGGGATATACAGCCTCGGAACTGTCTCCCCATTCCCAGTTATTCCGAGACTCGTTCATTACTTCGAGTTACCAGCTGTACCTGGAAAAGTCTCGGGACCAGAACGAGCGTGTTGGAGAGCTGGTATCTCGATTTGAGTACGAGTTGGATCCAAGGATCCAGCAGATGAAGCAGACTGTGGACCAAATGGCGACATATGTGGGCCGTCTGGCTAAACAATTCCACCGATGGGAGCGCGACTACAAAGTTGAGAAACTGGTGTTGGTTTACAAGTCGATCTGTCTGATCCACGATTTCACGAGACTTTTGGTGGCCAGATTGGACAGGCTGCTGGTTTCATGTTTGAATGCACTGAGAGGCGGTGAACACGCTGGCTACGAGACAATTGTCGAGGAATTTCACGCTTTGAAACAACAGAACAAAGAGCTCGTCCTGAACAGCGATTGCGGAAGTTTTGAAAAGTCTTTGGCGTTGACGAGGGTGGTGAGAAAACTCTATAATTAGATTGTGCGGTGAAGTGAGCACATCAGAAATATTTCCACATTTGGAAGCCTCTTTTTTTTTTATCAGCAAAGCCTTGAAAAAAGCTTTTTAGCTTTTCTGGATTTTTTCTCCCTACTGTTGAAGTGTTTTGACGGCATAACATCATTTTTTTTGGAGACCGGGCGACCGCGTGGATCCATACCGCCGCAATTCTGATCAGAAATGAACGAGGAGTAAGTGGGAACCTTTCGCTTTGTCTCAAACCCATTTTTGCTAACCTCTCTCCAGAGATCAGCATACGCTGTCATACTACCTAAAGACGGTGGACTGCGAGAAATACCTCGACTTGTTTGTGGAAAATGAGATTGGAATTGACCTGCTGGCTCAAATGGACCGGTACGCTCTTAAAGAGCTAGGTGTTTCTGTCGTTGGTGACAGATTGCGCATCCAGCTGCTGATCCAGCACCTTAACACCGGACGACTCAGATCGAGAATTTCCATCGGAGACCTTGCGGAGACCATCAGCAACGCCACACACACTTTGAAGAGCATAGACGAGAAGCTGGCTCGCAAAAGAGACAGCCGTGCGAGTGGCTGGGTTCCTGCTGCGTCGTCAACTTCGACTCTGGGCACGCACGACCACGCTAAAGACACAGTGACGATTATATCCTCCGAAGGGCAGACAGTCAAGATCAGCATTTCCGGCTGTTTCACTTCGTCGGCGATCAAGAGGAGGGCACTGAAGAAAATCGGAGTGGTCAACCCTGTTGTGGAGGACTGGAAAGCTTACTATGTGACAGAAGACTCAAACTTGCACCAGATGTTTGACGCAGAGCTCACTGCTCTGTGCCATTCTCAGGATCGTCCCGAGAAAAACAGAATCATTTTGTGCCACAATGCCGAGGTTCCTTCGGAAATGGCGATCCTGGCCTCGAAAAATAACGACAGAAGGGCTAGAACTCTCGATCCTCGCCAGAACAATCCGGAAGGAATCACAAACTTCCTTGGCCAGCGGCCTCCGAGCCAGCTGATTTCAACCAACCTGGGCGAGTATTTCCCCGATACGGGCGCCACTCAACTGAAGGAAGTGATGCGGAACTCTGTGAGACTGTCCCTGTACAGCAGCAAACTGATGGAGCAGCAGCCTTCAAGACAGAGTGTTTTGGGGGGACTCGGGGGGTTTTCCAGAGACTCTATTTACTCCCGTCCGCTTTCAGTTGCCAGCTCGGCGCTCAGTTTTGGAGTTGGGGTCACCGCGAATATCAAGCCAACGGTTGGAGACGTGATTTTGCAGCGTTCTGCTGCCGTTGACACGATCTTGGTGGAGAGAGAAGGGTCGGAGGAAGGTGAGGATGGGATTCATGGCGATCCCGGAAACACCTTGAAAGACATTGCTTCAGTTTCGAGCGCCAAGTCCCGGATGTCGATTGCACTGTCGAAGAAAAGCGAGAACAGGAATTCTTCGATCATCAGACTGTTTGACGAGGACAACGACTTCGACGAAGAGTTCTCGGACTCGTCCGATCAAATGTTGAACAGACTGACATTGGAAAACAATGAAGGCCCCACCGTGTGGCACAAGGGCTCCAAGATTGGCCAGGGGTCGTTTGGAACGGTCTATTTGGGGCTCAACGGACTCACTGGAGAACTGATGGCGGTCAAACAGGTGAGCTTGCCCACGTCTTCGACCGAATTGTCCAAAATCACGATGATCAATGCACTGAAACAGGAGCTTTCGCTGCTGAAGGTGATGAATCACGAGAACATCGTGCGATATCTCGGATCATCCGCAGATTCCAGCAACCTCTACATCTTTCTCGAGTACATTCCGGGAGGCTCTGTGAGCTCCATGTTGACGACTTATGGCCCTTTTGAAGAGCCCTTGGTGAGAAATTTTGTGTCCCAAGTGCTCATTGGGCTCAAATACCTCCACAACGAGGGAATCATACACAGAGACATCAAAGGGGCCAACATTTTGATCGATATCAGTGGAACGGTCAAGATCAGCGATTTCGGTATCTCCAAGAAGATCAACCTGGACGGCGAAGGCAGTAAGAAGGAGGGAGGATCGTCGACAGCGGAGAAGGAATCCAAGCGGGCGTCTTTGCAAGGTTCTGTCTACTGGATGGCGCCAGAGGTGGTGAAGCAGATCGCTTACACTGACAAAGCCGATATTTGGTCTGTTGGGTGTCTGATTGTGGAAATGCTGACTGGAGAGCATCCGTATCCTGGATTCTCGCAGATGCAGGCCATTTTCCGGATTGGAACTTTGACTCTGCCCGTGATCCCGGGAAACACAACGGAGGATTGCAAGGATTTCTTGACTCTGACGTTTGAGACGGATTACACGAGTAGAGCGAGCGCAGCAGAACTACTAAAGCACCCGTTTTTGACGCCGCTGCTAAGGACTAACAACTGATAGACCTTTGTGAGAACGAGTGGGGGCGAGTTCGGGGCGAGAATGAGCCACAGGAGTCGGTGACTTGCTTCTGTTAGGTAATGTGAAATGCTTGGCTTATCTTCATATGTTTTTCCTCTTTGACATGCTGTTGATTTTGTGCTTGGTCCGAGCAACGGCAAAAGCTTTGGTGTCACTGGTGGAGATCATTTGCTCCAATTTTTGCTCCAATCTTTGCCAGCGGGTGAAGCCAGTCTCACGGGCGCCGCTTCCCGCTTGTCTTATTTATCTTTCTACGTCTCTTTCTGCATGACTCATGTGGTTGCGGATCTGTATTTATGAACTTACAGTTGGTACAACAACCAATATAACGAGGAACGAAGCTGAAATGTATGAACAAAACTACACGAAAGAAAGGAATGTGGTTGAACTCATTCTCTCAACATCTGTATGTGATTGGACGGTATTCATTGTTGATGTGAGTTAACAGGGAGTCGAGTGATTCTTGGGTCTTCGTACTGGTGACAATCGATCTTCAGACCAGCGATGGCAATCGCGTATTCATCGATGTCTTTGAGTGGCAGCCAACAACCAGCTCATCCCGCCAATCATGTGACGAGTCAAATCGCACTCGGCCCACTTGGTCGCTAGCAACTGAACGTGCTTTCACTCTCTTCATCTACATTCTCCTCATCCTCCTCCTCGCCGTTGATGATTGCATTCAAAACACCTCCGCCACCTCCTCCGAACACGAAGTAGCCATTTCCCAGAGTGCGCATCTTGCTGCTCTTGAAAAGCTCCGAGCGCATCGGCTGGAGTCCCCAGCCGGGATGTTCAAACTCCACCAAACTGCTCCTTCTCTCTTGAGGTCCCTTGTCAGAGCCGTAGCGTTGATGGACGGGTCGCTCGGGCAGCAAGAGACCAGCAGAGGAAGAAGAAGCGGGGGCGTTCATCTCTCCAGTGACGCTTTTGTTGAAAAAAGGGGATGTGTGTAGCTCTGGCGTCGATTTCGAGGTTTGTATGAGCCTGTGCGAGGGTTTTGGCGGGGTATTTTGCGGCGAAAGTCCGTGGAAACTTGCCTCACTCTCGGAGGACACAATTGATACCTGTTCGGAAGTGTGGTGTGAGCTTAAGGGAGGCGTGTCATGAATGTGGAAAACGGGTATCGTGGATCTAGCAGCTTGGGGCAGCGACTCTATGAAGGGATTCTCCTGGATGGTGGGGATCAACGGTTGTTCTTCTGAAAGTGTCTGAGCCGCTGGAAGTTCTGGTTGCTCGCTCTCGCTCTGTTTGCCGCCACAGATGCAAAAGACGCCCAGAAAAGTGAACAACGAGCCCAAGATGAACATCACGCACTCCAGAGGGCTCTTGTCGGCAAAGTCCTTGAAGACGATGATGGAGCACAACATCACGGCTGTCGTGAAAAACACAAAGTGGATGGGAACCACTGTGGTGGCGTTTGCGATCTTCAGACAACTGTTGAGGTACTTGATCTGGAAAGCAGAGGTGACGATGATGACCAGTAGTAACAGGTAAGGCCTCACGTTGAGCACCAATGCCTTGACGGCGGCGAATTCCACCATGGAGGATAGCAGTTTGGTGGCGGTGGCGGTGTACGTGCCAAAAAGAGCCACAATGGCCAGGTTGAAAAGGATGTATCTGATGGATCTCTGAGCTTTAGTGAGGGCCATTCTGTTCAAATAGAGAGCCAAAAGCCCGATAACGAGCAAAGTGGACACCGTGTAGACAACGGTGTAAGGCGATTTGGCAATGGCGTCCACGTAGGCAAAGGGGTCGTCGATGGGGTCGTCAATGTTGCTGGAGCCGGAGTCGACCGAAGTGATGATCATAAGCAGGACGCCAAAGGCACTGAGAAACGTTCCATACAGGTCCCTTTTGCGGATTTTCTCGTGGAACAGGACCGGCGCTATAAACGTGGAGTTCGAAATGATCGTCACAACCCCCAAAGGAGCCACAATGCTGACGGGCGTGAGACCGTAGCTGACGAAATTGCCGACCTCTCCGAGAGACATGAGCACGAATCCCAGCTGCCATTTGAGGTTTTTGTAGTAGTGTTGAGTTTCCTGGAGCTCTTTATGGGCCCGTTTCTGGATGTTGAGCGAGATCGAAATGAGGATGTTGCCTGTGATCGACAAAAGTATTCCCAGGACCGTGTAGTCTATGTCGAGCTTGGGAAACATGGGTAGACGTCCACCTAGTCCAGATCGGTGTGCTGGGTCATGGGGGGGGGGCGCAAACGTGGGAGATGGGAGGACGCGGATTAAAAAGCGGGGATAGTTTTGGGGGGAGAGGGGGGAGGTTTGGCGGGTGGCTTTTGGGGTAGGAGCTGAATTGGAGAAAAAAAGGGGCAGTTATTTGAAGGTTACAAAATAGATGCTTCGAAAATTCGCTTAGAAAGTGAGTGGAAATGTCTCAAAAATTCATTTTTTTGAGATCACTATTTTACAAATTAGTGCTCGATTTATCTGAATTATGTCATTTATTTGCCCCACAGAGGCGGAAAAGACAGACTGGCGAAGCGGTCGAAACAGGCATTTTATCAGCTGCCGGGCGAATACGTGGCATTCTCTGCATCAGTTATATTGAAGTTTCCCAGAAAAGCTTTCTCGTCATGAGTGATAGACAGCAAGATACATCGGAAGGCCAAGACGACCCGAGCGACGCCCCAAAGCGCCCTCAAGACCCACTGGCAAACGAAGGAGACCTCAAGTTCAAAATCGGGTCGTCTGAGCTGCCCCCCGGGCACACCCGGCTCACCAAGCCGCACCATCGCACAAACATAAGGCCGCAGGGATCCCCCAACCAGAGCCCTGGTGGACTGCTTCGAGTGGCTGACCACAGGCCGGGAAGTAGCTCGCCACCCCAAGCAGGTGCCCATGAGTGAGTTTGGCGCATCGGGGCTGTGTGTACCGAGATAAGCTCGACTGTAGCTAATGAAAAGTGCAATTTACGTGTGATGACTCAAGGAAATGGGAACGGACTCGAGAGGTTTGTTTTGGTCTGACTACTGGACCTGAGCTGAGGGCTTTTGTGTCCTATTGGCGCACCAACCGCAACTCAAGACCAATGCGGATGTGCCTTCCAGGCACAGCCCAGCCAATGTTGCGTCTGATTCTCTGAATACTGGACGGTCTGTAATCTCTGTACTCTGTCTTCGAGTCCACATTACGGGACGTCTCTGCCCCCAGAGGCTTTCGGTGGCGAGGACCAACTTGGCCGAACTTGTAGCCGTCAATACTCTCTGTAGCACTCCATTACGCTTAGCCATCTGCTTACTTTGAGAGCCTGATAAACCTACGGTTGACGGGCTTGCCCGAAGCTCAGCTATTGCAAACCACGGTCTGTCACTTGAGCATTCTAAGAATCTGAAACCAACACGCTGCCTGTGGGTCTCATCTCACTGTGTCTGGCTGTCGCTTGGGACACTCACTCATATGAGGCCTAAGCACTCTACAAGTGACAGAAGCTGTTGTCGGTGTACCGACAGCTTCTCCAACAAAACCAAAGCTACCGCGTACGGTCGCTTCCCATGTCGTTTCTGCCCTCTGTCACCATCGCTTTATCTACTCTTTTAACATCTTCCTCTCCAAAATCTCGCTACACCAAAATTTTCTGATCACCTTCGCTTCAAAAATACTTTCTTCAGTTCAACCTTTTTAACAACTCTCACCAACCGAGTCTCTCACACCGCAACTCCCACCAGCCCCTACGCCCCCAGAATGAGCAACGCGGCTCCCCCAATATCCCATAATAGCCCCCTGCCGCCGGCGCCGGCGTCCCCCACGTCCCCGGCCCAGAGTCCGGAGACACGCGCAACTCCACAGACAACACATGCGACTGCCACGGCGGTGGCCGAGCCAGACGACTTTTTCAGCCGCCAGGTCAGCGCAATGGCTCTGGATTACCTCATGAGCGAGTGTGTGGCTCTGTCGGTGCGCGTGGAGGAGCGGTTGAGTAAGAGAGAGACCGAGGTGTCTGAACTGATGGCCGAACTCGAAGTCAGCGATCAAAAGACCAAAGCAAACAAAAACATAGATGGATTCTCTGCTGGAAGAGTGGACTACCTCCGAAATGAGGCCCAATTTCTTGGCTTGAACAACCTCGACAGGATCGAAGGATACGGCTACGATATCGGGATGAAGATAACCGACTGTCTCATCTATCTCAAGAACAATAACGATGGAACCAACGTCAAACTGATGGAAGTGCTGGAAATCATGAAGTTCATCTGTCGCGACGTTTGGAAGATGTTTTATCTCAAACAGATGGACAACCTGAGGACTAATCACATCGGAACTTTTGTTTTGATCGACAACAATTTCCGTCCTTTGCTGGGATTCCACAGCTCTGCCGGCGATCCGGACACGTTACGTAAGGCTGAGCCATATTTGCAGCTTCCGTGCGGACTCATAAGGGGAATCCTAGCCAGTCTGGGGATCCAGGCGGTGGTCAAGGCAGAGGTGGTCAACAACCGCTTGCCGGCGGTGTCGTTCAATGTTCAGACGTATACGGAGGCGGCAAATGAGGAATGATGACAGGGCACACATCGAGCAGTCCAGATCTTGTGTGTTCGTCTCTACACTCTAGAAACTGATCTCGTTGGAAAGTAGCCTCTGGCTTAGCAAGGACGGCATCCTTGAGACTGATGTACATACTGAAATGGAATTGTGACAATTGACGGTAATGGCTGAACTCTGCAGAGCCAAATCAGTACAGCGGACTCTGGAAAAAGGACCATGAGAATTGTTGTAGCTTCATCAGCGCGACAAACAGGGTGTCGCAGTACGGTGCCTAGTCTCCTAGTAGAAAGCAAGATAATCTGTAGCCAGATCCCTTCCGGGGATCACTCCAACAACAAACAGCCCCCACAACAAACAGCCCCCGATGTCCTGTTGAGACCAACCAAGAAACCTTCATAGTCCTATATGGACCCCTCGTGATCGTAGCTAGCTGGCTGGTTTTTGGGCAGTGCAACCGTACCCAGTACATTGCCGCTAGGGTTCAATGGCACGACCTCCACTGGAAACCTTATACGAAAGCTCTCATCGACGGTTTGCGTGCTTCGGTCGTGTCAACTATGTATGGCCTTGAAGCCAGTAGACGGATCCTCACCCCAGCCGTGACCGTAAGTCTATGACGTAATGCGCAGCAAAATTTCAGTGGGCAGTGAGCTTCGCTACGGAGTCAATTTTATCGCTCGAGAGGACTCTAACTAAAACCACTTCAGGCTGCTGGTTTATGCTATCACACGCATGGCATGCTGTTGGCGTACCTGCTTCCCGCCAGCGACTTGCAAACTTACCGCGTCGCTCTTTGATCAATCGTTGCTCACTCGAGGTTGGTTGCACACCCTTACACCGCGAACTTCCCCACGTCTTATCGTTTTCTTTTCTCGCCAATCTTTTCTCTGGAAATCCCTTTTAATCACCATAAACAAATTCCGCTTGCCAACTTCCGGGCTCTCGCTGATCGTTCGACTTCTCACCTGCACACCTGTCAGATTTCTAAATCTCGAGCGTGTCTCATTGACCTTTGCTGGGCAATACAGACTATCCACCTTGTGTGTCTCTTTGAAATCCTAGCAGCTTGTCTGGTGAATAAGCAACTTGTCTTGTCGTTTCCCCTAAAGACTTTTGAGGCCAATTGTTCAGACAATACTCGCTGTGCTCGCTGCTTATAGCTCTTCGTGCGCGCTTCTGACAGAATGAGCGAAATTACCATCGATGACATCCCCAAAGCCGTGCTGGTCGGCAAGCCGCTAATGTACTTCACCACCGGCTTCGTCAGCCTCTGTGTCTTCTTGTTTGGTTACGACCAGGGTTACTTCAGCTCGATCCTCACCAACAAATACTTCAAGGCCTACTTCAACAATCCAAGTGCTCTTCAGATCGGAACCGTCGTGGCAATTCTTGAGATTGGAGCCCTGATCTCGTCGCTCAGTCTTGGACCAATCTCAGACAAACTCGGGCGCCGCAAGACCACCAGACTCGGAGCGTTTGTCTTCTGTATTGGCGGGTCCATTCAGTCGTCATCTCGCTCAGTCGAGGAGCTCGCCGTGGGCCGGTTTGTGTCCGGTATCGGCGTCGGCTTTCTCTCGGGAACGGCTCCCTCGTTCCAGGCTGAGATCTCTAGCCCTGAAAACAGAGGTTTCCTCGGCTCGGCTCAATTCACAGGAAACATTCTGGGTTACTCATCTTCGATTTGGATCGACTACGCATGCAGCTTCATCGACAGCAACCTCTCGTTCAGAATCCCTCTGATCTTGCAGGTTCTCTTTGGGGCTGTGCTCTTTTTCGGTACCTTTGTGCTCGTCGAGAGCCCACGCTGGCTCTTGGAGCACGACCACGACGCAGAGGGACTCATCACGATCGCAGATTTGTACTCAGACGGTCTCATCGAGAGCGACAAAGCACGTGACGAGTTCAAAGCCATCAAGGAGATGGTTCTGATCGGCCGTCTTGAAGGTAATCTATCCTACTTGGACGTTTTTCGGAGGTATCCAAAGCGCATATTCATGGCCATGAGCTCGCAGATGTTCGCACAGTTCAACGGAATCAACGTCATCTCGTACTACGCCCCGCTGGTGTTCGAGCAGGCGGGCTGGCTCGGCCGAGACGCTATCCTGCTCACGGGAATCAACTCGCTGATTTACATAGCAAGCACCATCCCGCCCTGGTACCTTACTGAGAGCTGGGGCCGCAAACCGGTGCTCATTATGGGCGGTACTGTCATGGGTCTGGCGCTCGTGGCTGTCGCTATGTCTTCGAGAGTGTACACTCCGCACAGTGCCAGTCTTGTTGTTGCTTTTGTGATGGTGTATAACGCGTTCTTCGGGGCGAGCTGGGGTCCTGTCGGCTGGCTAAACGTGGAGGTTTTGCCGACAAAGGCCAGAGCTTCTGGGGCTGCGATGGCTACGGCTACAAACTGGCTCTGCAACTTCATCGTTGGGGAGCTTGCTCCAATTCTGTTGGAGAAGATCGAGTGGAGGCTGTATCTGATCCATGCGACGTCCTGCTTCATCTCCGTGATTACTGTCTGGAAAGTGTATCCGGAAACCAAAGGAATCAGTTTAGAAGATATGGATTCCATCTTCGATGATCGGTCCTCGATGCATTCGTCTCATTCCAGCGGGTTCTCGTATGGCTCGACGTCTGACCTCGAAGCTATCGGGTCCAGAAACTCGCATCTCGGGACAAGCTCCAACCCGGCCCAGCTGGCGAGACATCCCGCAGGCCAGCTCAATGAGACGGTTCCGCTGATCCAATCGCCGATGCTACACTCTACTTCAGCCGGTAAGCCGTTTATTCTTCAGCAGGACATCGAGCCGCCTGACCTGGCCACGATCTACAAGTTCAAGACCGACGACTCTCACTCCATCAGAGGGTCTCTGAGAAGAGGCTCTGAGGCTGTTTCTTCGATTTTCAGGTTTGGGGGTAATAAGAATTCCAATGAGGAAAACGGAAGCGTTGTTTCTGATGCAGTTTCAGAAAGGTTCATCCAGTGACATATTTGCGAAACAGGTTGATTCCTGGTTGAAGGATGTGCTTTTGTTGTACTCTGATCGTCTTCAGCGACTCCGTGGAGCTCTATCAAGCTGTTTGTGATTCCGTGTCGGTGCATTTGATCTGGCTATTTTTGTTGCCCTTGACGAGGTTTGGTCAGACGAAATCCCAGCGAGCTTCGTGGGGACTGTACAGGCTCTGTGACACTATGAATGACGTCAGTGGAGTTCTCCTTGCTCGGCAGAGCTATATCCATCTTCACTGGACTGTCCTCAGGGTTCCTGCTGCTGATGTTGGTGACAATCCGGCTTCTCGTTGAGTGGACCTCCCACCGGGAAGTCGCCTGCTTGTTAGACCTTGCTTGTTAAAGTAGTAATATCCCTTTTGTATTTGCTCAGTTAGACAATTAGAGATTTCTTTCCGATGACTTAGTAAGCCTTTATCAACTCATCAACTCATCACTAACATGAGACGGTGCCGGCTCCGTTGAGCGCAAACCTGGAGATGTTCCGCCTCAAAGTCATGCCAGCACTTCATCGATTGTGATGTTCTGATACCAAAGCTGTTTGCATTAGTCGACTGCAAGAAGACAGCGAAACGGACACTCGGATGGCCCTCTTCGTGCCTGTGTTCTCAGAAAGCAAACCTTTCCGAGTTCAATTTTACGAATAGCAAGACAACTCTAGTGAAAAAACAGAAAGCTTCGAGTAGTCCACTTATTATACATCATCGAGTACACGCCAACAAATCGCTCAGAAGTTATTACTTTATGTCCACTCGTTTCGCTCGTGATCACAGAATCGGATCCGGAAGTCTTCTGTAGCACGCAACAAACTTATCACCCTTGTTACGGGCCACCTTCTTGCCCTCCTCAGTCGACTCTCTCATGATCGCAACACACTTGTCCTGAGCCTCCCAGTCCTTGGAAAGTCTCTCGAACAACGGATGCTCCTCCAAATGGCTCACCATCCATTCGTGGAGGTCCAGCACGTCGGTGATCGTGTAGACAATGCCGCCTTCCTTCAAAACGTACGCGTATTCGCTCAACAGAGTGTTGGTGATGATCCGGGCCTTGTGTTTCCTCTGCTTGAAATGCGGGTCTGGGAAACAGAAAAACATCTTGGAAAGCTGGGCCTTGTGGAAAAAGTTAGGAAGAAACTTCATGGCGTTTCCCCTGATCACGTTGATGTTCTGGTACTCCATAGTCTCTTTATGCTGCTGTCTCAAAGCAATGATCCGGTCCTCCACGTACTGTGTCACTTGAACTCTGATTTCCATGCCCAAAATCAAAGTTTCGGGGAATGCAGGCGCCAAATCGATCAAAAGACCTCCAAAACCGCATCCAATGTCGGCGATCTCGACGTTACGGTCCACTCTTCCGGTTACAGGGTCCACGTACTTGGGATAGAACCTGCCCCAGTCCATGGTGTCCGGAGTCTTGGGATACTCGAGCCGGTGGTCCGAAAACGGGTTCGAGTGTGCCCTCTGTCTGTAAAAGCGTTTCTTGGGCAGGTTCACCGTTTGCTCCTCGCTTGCTGTCGAGGTCACCACTGCAACGTCGCCAATCCTAGCATGCTTCATCACTTTACGAGTTTCCTCTTTTGCCACGCGGTATTTGTGTCTCTTTGATTGGTGGTCGGCGGTAGCAGCAGCAGTCGCTGTGCTGACTGTGCTGGGCTTAGTTTCTTCGATTGCCATGTTGCTTGTGGTTGCCAGTGAAGAACAGTGTGAAGTACCATACCATGAAACTTTGATTTCTCTCATTTTTTTCAGATCTATAAATTTTTCAGCTGAAATATTTTTTTTGCACAGCCATAATTAGAGATTTTTCATGAATTTTGATTTACATACGGTGTATATGCAAACAGCTATTTACAAATGTACTGTCCGATAGCATGGTGGGCTGACAGACAACACACAGTTCGCTCCACCTCGCAAGCCTTTCGCCTGCGGATGCATGCTCCAGTCGGCACTCACTCCTCCTTTTCCAGTGGCTTCTCCATCTCCTGCTTGTGAGTATCCAGTGTCAAATACAACACATTGGATGCGCTCTGCAAAGTTTGCACTAAACCTGCACCAGACATCATGGTGAGAACACCAGCAAGCTCGGCGTGCAATTGTCCCAGCGTTGGCAACTCCTTGAACTCATTGATCTTGTCCAGGTCGGCCACATCCTGGCCTATTCTTCCTCCAATAAGGAACAGTTTCTCATTTTGCGACTTGAGTACTTTCAACACCTCTTTGACAGAAGCAGGATCCACGTCCTTGATCAAAATGGCAGCGGTCGGACCCTTGAGAAGCGGCTCCAAGGGGTGTCTGATGCGCTTCCTCTTCACTTGTCTGTAGGCAGCCTTCGAAGCCGGGTCTGGGTGGTTCGAGGCACGTAGGTAGTGTCTGAAGACCGACACTTTGAGCTTTCTGAAATCGGCTCCGGCAGCTTTCAGCTGTTTTCTGATACGATCGTTATCCGAGGCTTGCAAGTTGTTGTGGTGGGCGAGCAGTATGATCTCGTTATTCTCGTAAAAATGTTTGTAGATGTCCATCAGGTACGTCTTTCTAGACGTGGGAGGCTTGACTGTTCTTCTGGCAACCACA
Source organism: Ogataea glucozyma (assembly GCA_003706155.2). Classification (NCBI taxonomy): domain Eukaryota; kingdom Fungi; phylum Ascomycota; class Pichiomycetes; order Pichiales; family Pichiaceae; genus Ogataea; species Ogataea glucozyma. The sequence goes on from PPKO02000016.1 coordinate 265,044, forward strand.
GGCTCCTGTGGTATCTGTGTAGCACCAGCAGCGACAGAGTACAGTCTTGTGGCCGGCCACATCACGCTGCGGAGCCCGCTGTTTCTCAGCACATTGCACCCAAGCAACGGCATTTGCACCAACCGTGTCGCGAGGAATGACATGATGAATTGCGTGGTAGTATTGGTGTACATGCTACGTTGAATAAGTCGGAAGTTGATGAAGCTTATTGAAAAAAACAAAAAAAAAATTCACCAACTTCACCAGATTTACCTTCTCGACGACGGGTAACTGGGTCACGTGATATAGTTCGCGTGATTTCCGTCCTTTCCAAAAAACTTCGTTTGCATTTCGTCTGTGTTTATTTAATATTTTATTTTCTAGCTAGCATCGTTGTGCATAAAGATAACAACTTACTCTTCTTCCATTATTTATTGAGCTCTACAACACCTTCAATTACTGCAACACAGACTGCAGCCGTTTCTGATCAGCAAATTTCTCGTTTTATTCCCCGGTTTCCCACACGTAATGGACAGAACAGCGCCAAAAAAATCGCCCACTCGCAAACCTCCTCCTCCGCACCTGTCGGAGTTTTACTCGTACGTGAACGGAACGGTTGCCTCCAACAGTGCTAGTTCTGGCCAGGGCAGCTCCGGCAGCCCAGTGAAGGACAATGGGGGCTCTGTGGACTCTACGGGCTCCTTGGGCTTGAACAGTGCTGGTCGCTCGAGCTTCTCACAAGGACAAGACGAAACATCCACTTATGGCGGAATTGGGCCTGTTTCTCCCACCAAACGACACTCCAGAAGACTCACAAACAACACTTATCGCACCGAATCGATGCTATCGGTTCAATCGTCGCTCACACCTTCCACCATGGACCTCGAGACGCTGATCACGAAGAACGACGTGCAAGAAACTATCAACTGCTGTCAAGATCTCGTCAAAACCTCCGCAGCTTACAGAGAAGCGCTCATGATGCTGAGTACGGCTGCCAGTGAATTTGGCCGGGCCCTGGAGGACTGTGCTCGGTGTAAAGGAGCGGGCCAGGCGTCGGATGGGCTAATGACTTCGAGCGGACTGCATTATCAAATAGCCAACCACCAACAGATTCTATCACATGCAATCGAGACTAACTTTCAAAAACCAGTGAACAGAATCATTTCGAAGTTTGAGAAGAACTATAAAGATAACGAGACAAGTTTCAAACTGACGATTAAGGACAAAGTAAAGCAGCTGAGACAGCACGAGGCTGCCAACATCAAGCTCAGCAAAAAAAAGACCAGAAATATCATCGCGTACAAGTCGAATCTGCTCCAGCTGGCGTCGCAGCTCGACGAAATCGACAGGCTCAAACACGACTACTACGTGTCGTCTTTTGATCAAGTTCAGGACTCTTTTTTGCAAGTCTTGGGCAAAACTTGCTCAATAGTGAGCATTGAAACGACAATGTATGAGAATATAGCGAAAAAGGCGTGGTCCGGAGGCGGAATTGATGGTCTTCTGGATAGATTTTGTCATGGCGATCCGTTTGAGGACAGTGGAAGCGACAGCAGCGGTCAAGAGAATCATGCAAAACGAGTCAACAGCGAAGCCAGCGAAGCCAGCGAAGCTAGCGAAGCTGTCACTGCCAATGGTACCATCAAGGAAGACCGCGAGACCCTACTACAGACGCCTCCGAGACGAGAGGTGTGCCACAGGGATTCCATAGATAATGTGGAGACCGATGAGGAGGATGACGAGACCGATGTGAACGAGACAAACGACACATTCTACTCTCCGCCGATAGTAAACCGGTCATATGGGTCCACTGTGTCTTCCAAGAACGCACAGAACGAGAGCGAAGCTCGGACAGGTTCTGGGGCGTCCAATGAGCCAGAGAGGGAAGAGCGCGAGAAAGAAACAGAGACAGAGACAGACGACACAATTCATTCAAAACTAGTAAGTCTGACGATGGATGGGGAGAATGTTGATGGTGATGGTGGTTTAGAGGGCGCCAGTATCAATGACCAGAGCTCCACGTTCTCGCTTCCGACGGCCACGTCACCGAATGCTCCACCTGCGGAGCCGGAGAGTGGTGTGAAAGTTGGTGGGGTGTTTGGGAATTATGAGTGGACGTAAGCAAACAACAACAAACAGCGAGCGAGACCACATGTTTGAAGGACTATATTTGCCTTTTGTTCTCCGATGTTTGCGCTACAAGAAGTTGAGAAATGCCGTGAATCGGTTTCTGGGTTCCCGCGTGTCAAGCTTTGTGAGCTTGTGAAGTTACTCTGAGCATCTGAGCTGCTTAGGCAAGGTGAACAGTCCATAAGAACACAACAAATACCATGTCGCGAAGTTCTCCGTGGTGAAAAAAGTCAGATTCTCTGAAGCTCTCCTTGAAGCCTCGTCACAAATGTGAAGGACTGAGACGGACAGTCCCAATCAGTCGATGAGAGTCCAGCTTGCTTCGCCTCTTTGCTTCATCCGCTTCCTCTGCTTCTTTCGCGTTCTTCGCTCCTTTCGCTCCTTTCGCTTCTTTCGCTCATCCCACGTATAGTCAGCAAACCAATACATTATACCTCCTTCTTCTTCTTGGAACTCTTTTTATGCTTCAAATACTCTGCCATTGGGTCTTCAAACTCAGCATCTGTAATTGTCTTCTTCTCCTTCTTCTTCTTCTTTTCTTTCGTCGTCTCCTCTGGAGCAAAGTCGTTGAGCATCTCCTTCGCGAGAGCCTCGTCCCACTCCTTGTTGGCATCAAACTCCTCGTCGTAGACGTACGGCTTGTACCGCACATGATCGACTCTGATAGTGTACTCGTCTCCAAAACTGTATCCATTCAGATTGTCTATGGCGAGAATAGTGGACTCGAATTGCTCGAACTTGAGAAATGCAAATCTCCTGGATTCGCCAGAAGTCTTGTCACGCATGAGTTTCAGTGCCGTGGGAACTCCATATTGAGAGAACACGATCAGAAGGTCCATTTCGTTGATCTCAGGGGGCAGATTTCCAATGTATATGTAGGAGGAATCTTTGTAGTCATAATGCCAGGAGCCCTGGAGCGAGATGTTTAGCTCAAGCTCCCGGTTGTTCAGTTCCTCGATCTTTCGGATTTGATTCATAGTGAGTGGAATGAGTGAGCAACGGTCGATCGAATGCCCCTGAAGAACCTTCGAGTATTCAGTCAATAGCGATAAACGAGCAGAGATAAACAAATTTTTTATTCAGGCTGTGTAAGCACCTGCCACCCGGTGTCCCGTGTAAGGATGTTCTGAAAACAGCTCTGCTCTGTTCCTGTTTTACTTCAGACCTGCCACAGGGTACCAGTCATGGGTGTGTCTAAATGGATATTGATCTGAGCTGTATCATGACTCATATTTCCCTTTGTTTCTTTCTTAAGTGTACTTGTTTTTGCGGAACTTGGAAAACTTGGAGATTGGCCTCGAGCTGCCGGGTTGCCGAGTAGTATCATGAAGATGCACAGTATCATTACATTATTCGTTGCGTGGGCCTTGCGGACAACCTCCCTTCCGAGTAGCGCTTTCTAGGTTAAGACGCTTTCGTTGGTCAACCAAGACACGGCCTTGGAATGTATTCAAGGACGCATTCATTTCGACCTATCTCAGACCGCATTGTGCAACGAGACGCTTTTCTTGGACACGCTCGGGTGTATGCAATCGGCGTATGGCAATATAACTTGATATGAAGTTTCGGTCAATCAGAGTCTCACAGGGGCTTATTCTGTGCCATCAGGCCAGGCTACTCCGATCATCTTCGGGCTAAGCAATGCCATCGCAGACTGACACAGAGCAGCCGCTCGTCGGCATTGCTTGAGAAGGGGGACGTCCAGCGACAACAAGCAATGCAGCTTCTAGGAAACAGACACTCAAAGAGGTATAGTAGTTGTCGGCATCGATGGTGAAGATTAGACCTCGCTCGAAAACGCCAAAGCCGATTTCAATTAGTTTTGCACAGGGGTACCTCCATTGTCAAAACTCAAAACAAGCTGATGGCTACTCGTCAATGTTGAGAACAGGAAAGTTGCTGTTCTCAGCAGACCTAGCTGTTAGAGAGGGACTTTGGACCTCTCGAACGGCTTGCGCCTGTGGCTGTCCTGGTGGGATCGGACCTTTCGCAGATGCTCTATGTAGAAGGCTGTTGAGACTGCGGTATGCCGGGCCTTGTAGTGTAGTGCAAGTCTGGCACGACCGCGTAGCTCAAGCTCGATCAAGGGGGATCGTTCGTTATGCAGTAAAGACAGTCCTTTATCTTATCTTCAAAACACCTTTACACCGGGCTGGCGCTGCACAGCCCGAATAAAAAATTGAGTACAGTATAGTATTGCTGAGGACGTTTTCTCCAAGTGACCCTGATCATAGATCATTGGACAAGCCTTGGCGTTCATCGCCACCTGCACCTCCGAAACAGTCTGCCATGAATACTCAGTTGATCTCAGCATTGTGACATCATACCCTGCAAGTTCAGAGCCCAAAAAATTTGGAAAAGCCAAGAGACAAAAAATAAGAGAATTGAATCGTATACAACACCAGACTTCCTCATTTCATGGAATTCTCCGTTGGCAGCAGAGTTTCGGTGGACGGCGAGCTGGCCACCGTGAGGTTTGTGGGGCACATTCCCAATTGGCCCGGACAGCTCGCTTACGGCCTCGAGTGGGACGATCCTCAGAGAGGCAAGAACAATGGTGTTCTCGATGGAGTCCGATACTTTGAGACCACGAACAACGCCACCTCGGGTAGCTTTGTGAAGCAGAAAAAGGTCAAGTGCCGTCCGCGATCGTTTTTGGAAGCTTTGGTGTATCAGTACGGAAGCGGTGGTGCTGATGTCCCCAAAGAGAGCGATGGTCTGCTTGACTCATTCAGTCTCAAAATCGGCTCCAAAACCCTGGAAAGCTACGGCTTCGAGCGGCTGGCGCGGATCCAGGCCGACTTTCAGAACCTCGAGCTTGTCACGCTAGAACGGCTGGACATCTCGTCCTCCTCTGGCAATCTTTCCGAGTTGCTGGCCAACTTGAGGGAGCTTCGAATGGGGTTCAATCTCATTAGCCGCTGGTCTGTCGTGATGGAGATTGTCAACCAGCTGCCCAAACTGGTCACTTTGAACGTCAATGGTAATAAGTTTGTGGATTCGGGAGCTCCAGTTCCATTACGCTGTAACACTTCTGTTTCGTCTCTCTCTCTGGCTGCTGTTTCGTTGCGAAATTGCCCTGATTCGCTGATTCACAGCATGCTCGAAAGCTTCCCTAATCTCGTCAGCCTGAATCTGGCTGGTAACCAGCTCGACTCGCTCGAAAAATTACACAAGCCGCTGGAGAACCTTTCCGAGCTCGCCAGTCTCGACGTTTCGTACAACAGTCTGCTGCGTGTAGATCTGGAGCTCTTGCAACGGCTCTTCTCTATCACTCAGCTGAACTGTTCAAACAACGTCATTGAGCTGCAAGAGTCGAGCTATGTGGCAAAGTCTGTCACCTGTCTCGACATTTCGGGTAACAACATCAGCGATTGGTCCGAGATAGATCTTCTTGCTGTCCAATTCCCCAACTTGACCTCTTTGAAAGTGCTGCAAAACCCGCTTTTTGCTGCCTCGGAATCGGATCTTGAAGCGTACGATTTGGACGTGGTCCAGCTGCTGGTCCGGCTGCCGAATCTACAAAAACTCAACGGGACATCCTACACGCCATCTCAGCGTTACAACGCCGAGCTCTATTTCATCAGCAAGGTAAACGCAGGGACGTGGGAACTCGAAAATGAGCTTCGATGGGCCCAGCTGTGTAAGAAGCATGGTGTTTCCGAGTCAAAAGTGGCGCAAAAAGTATCCAACTCTAAGAATCCAATCATTTTGGAGGTGAAAGAAAACACCAATACTCTTTTCAGTCTCACTGTATTGCCTCATACAACTACTGTTGGCCGGCTCCGAGGCAAAATAAGTCGGCTAACGGGATTGAGTGTGCTGGAGTTTCAGGTTTACTTCAAGCCAGGACAGGTGGTTGAAAAGCTTGCGAATGATCAGCAGCTTCTGTCGACCCTAGGATTGGAAGAAGGCGGTTGTGTGATTTTGAGGAGAGAAAGGTGGCTGGTTTAACCAGTTAAACCAGCCACCTTAACCAGCAAAGAGCGAAGCAACAAGTGAATCAGATGGTTTACAATGATAATGACTGACGAGTGACGACTGGTGAAAAAAAACCTAAAAATCACCCATCGAGCTTGGAAAAATATACAGGAAACAACGTTTCTCCGACAGTTTCGAGGGCTGAGATGATCGAATTGCAGTCAACTCATTTCTTCCGTTCATGTAGTCTTGTTCACGTGCTTCCGTACTAATCGAACAGGCATAATTCGGGTTTTGAGAGAGATTTTGTTATGTAGGGCACTGATTGCTACACGAGAACTCTAGCCGAGTTGATACCTTCTCGATCACAGAGGACTCAAACAATTCACGATACGAATACACGGGAACAATGTACACCAACTCTGTGTGGATGTAAATGTCTTTCTACCCAATCCTCACGCACCCTTACACCAACAAAATAATCGAAGCCCTCTCATTCGATTGTGCAGAAAAATAAATAATCATGTAATGATGAAACAAAATCCACTTGTGTGGGGTTCCTCGCTTGTGTAGCAGTCACCCTGTACCATCCAATCACCCGCCATTGACATGTCATCCAAACTATTGTTGTCCAAGAACGTGAGAGAGTTGAGATTTTTTCTCTGTCAGACTGGTAGCTCTTCTGGAGCGTTGAGGTAAGTGAGAGTAACCGTATGCTAGCCAATCAGCTTTAACTAACATATCACAGATCATTCCTGACAAACCAGTATAAATCTATCAAGGAGGCCAATCCGCATCTTCCAATGCTGATCAGAGAATGCTCAAATGTCAAGCCATCGATGGTGGTGCGTTTTGACAAGGGTGTGGAGGTGAAGAAAGAGCTGGAGAACTTGAGTGAGAATGAGATCATTGAGTCGGTGAAAGGTGTGGCTGTTTAAAGGTGGACCAGAGTCGCTATCGTTACTGAACTATTTATCACTATTCATCTCTATTTATTACTATTTATCCCTATTTATTACTATTTATCACACTTGGTCACTAGATTATCCAATGAAAGTGTTTGTTTCAAAGCGAGATTTATCCAGTGACATTGAGTTTACAACGTCAGTAGTTGGCCAGTTTTGATACTGCTGACCTTCCGATATTCACAGCTCGAATATATTCCCATTTCGTGTCATCAGATTTGCTATTCGTCGGCACTGATGACAACTCAACAGCTCATATTATCTGTTCAGCTGTTATGATGCTGTGATACTAGCTGTCTTACATACGAGCTCTTCCCCAGTAGCATATGATCCAGTATACCAAAACGTCAAGTCAGAAAGTATTGTCCAAAATCAGTCTACTCGCTCCTAAATCAAATCATAAATACTCTATTTACAAGAACTGTCTACCCAAGTAAACCCTATAGAGGCCAAAAAAGTGTAAAGATGGCGTTGGAAGATGATGACCTGTGTCATGATGAACTCTATCCTTTTCAATGCTGGATCAGCAAACTTTCACCGCCGCTCATCGCTTGCTTCGCTCATGGTTCGCAGTTAACTTCTGTTCTTTCTCTTCTTCACAATCACCCTGCCGGCCTGAGCCTTGGCCTGCTGCAAAGCAGTAGCCATTCTGGCCTTTTCATCCAACTCAAACTTGGTGTCCTGGTTCTTTTGCATCTCCTTCCATGTCTCGCTGAAATTCTCGATCATTCCCTTACCATCATTTTGGATCGTTTTGGGGTCCTTTAAAGGGTACAGTTTGGCCATCTTTCTGAAAGCAGCATTCCTGAGGAGACGAGCCTGGATGATCGAAAACATACCATTGGCTGTGAAGTAGACCAGCACTGCAGCAGACATATTCCACGTGAACACGATAGACACAAACGGCAAAAATGTGAAGATCTTCTTGGTCTTGGCACTGAATTGATTGACAGCAGTGTCTCCACCAAACTTGAAGGAAGCGGCGTACAAACAAGCAGAGATCAGTTGCAATCCGATGTACGGATCAGCAGCCGTGAGGTCTGGGAACCAAGCTGCACCTTGCTCCGAAAACCCTTGCACCGGAATATTTGACATCTCGCGAATACCGAAAAAGGATCCGATACCGTAAGTAAATTGGACTAAAGGTGACAGTATAATCCGAGAGTACTTGACACCGTACTTGGCGTTCAGTTGTCTAAGTTCCAGCATCTTGACTTGCTGAACCCGCTGATCTCCGCGTGACATTGCCAGGTTCATTTCCTTTCTGAGCTCCTTGGTTTGCGGGGCAACCTCCTGCGAACGTGCCATCGCGTCCGAGGACATCATAAACAGAGGTAGCAGCACCAAACGGAACCCGATTGTCGTGGCAGCAATAGTGGCCCACCATGGCATACCGGTGGTGATGTGGACGGCCTCGAGAGTGGCCTGGATCAGGTCCGACGGCCACCAGCCGTCCACAAGCCCAACAGACTTGAGATAGCCCCATTGGTCGGACGTCAATGTTGTTCCCAGAGCCTCGGCAGTACTCTCATCAAACGCCAGTGATGAGTCGAATGTGGCGGGAGGTTCTGTAGCAGGGGTAGAGGTGCTGTTTTGACGAACTGCTGCCAGAAGCGGACCAGCAGCCAACTGCCGATTTGAAGCCCTCAGGCCGGCTATGAGGGCGGATGCGGGCGCTTTTCTCGCTTGCCCCAGTGTCGGGCGTGCCAGGTTGCGCGAAAGTGCTAATCTGAACATCTGGTGTATGAATTCAATAGGTCAGAGTAGCTGGGGTATACTGTACAGATGACTTGGTTAAAAAACGTTGAGCGATGAAAAATCAGAATCGTGAAAAATCGTGAAAAAAAAGTTCACTGCCAATAAAAAAGCTGCCAAATCAAAAAATGGTCGCAAAACTTTAGAAAAGGGGAAAAAAATATCGAGTTCATCATATAAGCATGGGCATATAAGTAAACCATAAGGTCTTTTGAACCAGGTTGAGAAGACTTGGTCTTTCCAGGATTTTCTGCATTAACCTGTATCGCCTCAGTCTAGAGTAATATTTGCCACTGTCGTGCAAAGTGGACCAAAAGGTTTTCTCTTGGCAAGAAATCAACTCACTGAGTTTGAGGGCTTTCAAAGACAATTACAAGCTCGATCACATCAAAGAATTTTGTTTCCCGCTCTAGTCAAGACTGATTCATGGTTCATAAACCATCCAGCATCACTTCATTGTTTTCCGACCATAAAGAAGCATATTGAATCATTGTTCCCACTAGTTGTCGCTGAATTTCTATTGATCTGGCTCCAGTATCGCTAACTGAGCCCAACAAAGTCTCCATTGTTCGCCTGATCTCCCCTCACTTTCCGTTCATTACACTGTATTATGCTACCGAGGACGTTTCGACTCCCCCAGAAATCGGCATTAAATGCCATCCGTCGCCGTTGCACTCACTCGTCTCCGCCAGACACCACTCAATCTGCGTTGCTCCGACTTCTTCGAGTCAGCACACGAGAAAATGCTTTCAAAAGTGGAGTTTCGGGCGCTTCTGGTGCCCAGAACCTTGAAAACCCGGCAAATCTGGCCTCTCTGGACCGTCTTCTGTCATCTGGCCCGCCTCCAACACACATTTTAACTACGATGATCCACACAATCGAGACTCCCAGCGTCGATTTGGGAGCGAGAAAGTACCTGTTGCAAATGATTTTGCAGAAATTGGATTCTGGTGAGCTCGTTTTACCCACAAACCTCATGAATACGCTCTATCGCAGCTGGCTGCCATTATCCGGCGACGACGACGTGCGCTGTTTTCTTTCTGGAAAGAGCCGATCGGCACAGTTACGGAGCTTGTTGGCCCAACGTTTTGTTATCGATGCTGACTACGAAGGTGTTTTGGAGCTGATCGATTCCAGTGCTCCAGAAACTCATTTGGACCGTTTTGTGTGCGAATTATTAGCTTATCACCTCATTTCCAACGCCCATCATGAAGCTTTTTTCCGTCTGGTTTCTCTTCTTTATCGCAAGAAATACGCCCATGTGCTCAGCCAGCAACTCCTGGAGCTGGCAGTGGTTTCCTCGCTCGACGCTGGCAGACTCGATCTCGTTTGTAACTTCTTTGTTGGATTCGTGCATATGTTTGATCGGCCCTTAATGGTCTTCTCGGATAAACTCGTGGCCAGACTATGCCAGGAGTGTATACAAAAGTTCGATTTCTCAACTTTCGCACGGCTTGTGGACTACCAAACGCGCAAGATGGTGTCACAAGGAATTTCGACCAGCTCTGTGGCTGCCTATAGGCGCAAAATGGACGTTTTAAGATTCAACAGGGGTTATGTTCGCAAGTTAGGGCCTCTGGAAGCCGTAGAAAATGGCATGTTCCACAATTTGAGGTTTCTTGAGAACAGCGAGCTCCGTGCTGTCGATTTCGCTCCGCTGGCTCACGGTTTGGCCAGCTCTGAGAGTTTCAACACTCTCAAAGACGCTATTGTGCTGATTGAAAAGATGCATGGATATCATATCAAGGAGTATTCGAAGCGTTATGCTCGCAAACTTCATCCGGATGAACAACTTTATCGGGTTTACAGACGTCGTTTGGCTCTTGGAAAAGGTGTTTTGGCTTCTCTGGAGCCTGAAGTGGTGGAAAATGAGTTTACAAACATTTCCACACGCATGGGGAAGCCAAAGAAACAGTCAACCAATTATCGATTGCGGAAAGTCATTACGAATGTTCCTTTCAAAACGTTACCCTTGAACATTGTGCTGAAAAGTGTGAGTTTGAAAGGAGTTAATGGAAGGTCTGAGGATTTGGCGTTGGCGATCCAGTTGGTTCGTACGATGGTCCGCAAGAGAAGGTGTGAAATTGATGAGGACACTGTTTTGTATCTGTTGAAGATAGTCCAGAACAGCAGCTTGACCGGAGACGTTTCGCACGTGATTGCGCTTGTGCGGTCCCTAGGAGATGGGTTCGAGCTGTCTGCAAAGACTTACCAGGTTTTGCTGAGAATTTTGGTGAAAACCGGAGATACGCAAGAGTTGTGGAGGTGTTTAGAGGAGTTTCGGGGTAGGGGGTTCGAGGTTTCCGAGGAGTTGTACGGGGAGATAAAAAAACTGACCGAGCAGTCTGACTGAGCGAATTACAGTCGATTGTGAGTCTTGTCTCGCTGTCGGCGTTGAGCTGCTGACTTATCGAGACGTCTATGGGATTTTCAAACTCCGAAAATTCCAAAGCATAATCAAGTCAGGGAGCAGACCCATGACCGAACGAGTTGCAAGTCACATCCCAGGAAGCACGGATAGCCGCATCAAGCCCAGACTGTTGACCACTCTATACTCGCTGAGAGTGAGGTTACGATTATAATGACGTCAGGCCGATGAAGTTCCTTGGTGACTTTGGTCAGCAAAAAACCATCGCTGTCGTAACATATGTTCGCCTTGTACATAAGAAAATGAACGATACCCGAGGTAGTATTGGCTCAACGATGTAAGAAGTGGTATTTGATCTGTAAGGTGATTTGAAAGTGGGCTGGCTTGTGGAGGAGATGGAATTGCTGAGCACGGCAATTCTAGCAGAGCCAGGCGTGCAGTTCCCAACACTTCCATCACCGAGGACCCGCAACTCGTTTTGCTCGGTGTTCCTGAGAGTGTGCATGTATCGTTGATTTCCGTTTTGGGCCTACAAATTTTTCAGGCTGTGCGCAAGGCTGAAAATTTTGATAGCGTTGATAAGAAAGCAGCAAACCGGCCACTTGAGCAACATCCTTGTCACCCCATTGACAGTCCAGCGGTGTCCAACTCGCGAGCATAGTGACCAGCTCTGACCCTACAATTTCCCACGTACACTCAGGCGTTTTCCCCTCCACCATCCCTCTTCCCCATGCGGATTCTCCTCATCAACCCAAACTCCTCCTCTTCAATCACAGCCGGTCTCGCTCAGACCCTGGCCAACGAGATCCCGGGCTTTGAGCTCAATTTTTTCACCGGACCTCCCGAGGCTCCACCTTCCATCAACAACACGGAGCAAGGCATCCAGTCCTCGGAGGCTTGCTTGAAAAAGCTGCGGTCGGAGCCCGAGAAGTTCCTCACTTACGACGGATATCTCGTGTGCTGCTACTCGAACCACCCGCTTGTTCCCGCTCTCCGCAAGCTGGTCTCGGTGCCGGTGATGGGAATTTTCCAGGCCTCGTTGCTCTATGCTCTTAATGCGGCGTCCAGCACCGAGAAGGTGGGGATTCTTACCTCCACTAAGAGCTGGGAGTCCATCTTGGACGAGTCTTTGCTGGAGTTCTTTGGCTCCGAAACGCTTCCCAAGTCGTTCATTCCAACTGTGGCAGCCGACGTGGATGTCCTGAAGCTGGCCGATCCGCAAAACTACGCGATTCTGTGCTCCAAAATCGAGCAGATGCGCTCGAGTAAGGTGAGCACCATTCTCCTGGGGTGTGCAGGATTAAGCACTTTGGACAAGGTCTTCAAGAGGGACTATCCAGAGATCGTCTTTGTGGACTCAGTAAAGGTGGGTGCAGAGTTATTGTGTGCACACGTCAGGGTGGGGTGGTATCTGAGGTAGCGAGTCGAGCAAAGTGGGCCGCTGCTGGAGACAACCACACCAATCCGACGATCAGATCTGAGAAACAAGTAGTCAAAGAAACAGTCGAGTCCGCTCGTTGCCACGGTACACTAAAACGGTGAGAATCCGCTTATGTAATCAACGCCCTCATTCCCGGATGAGGCAGCGCACGGGAGAGCAGCGGCGATGGCACCAACACGCACAAGCCTCTGAAGACCGATTTGCACGATTGCTGCAACGTGTAGGAATCGTGGGCGGGCTCCTGCACCGGGCGGTCCTGCCGAGTGCCCGAGAAGACGTGTCACAGTGGTGGTGCAACGCACGGTGCGAGGCGGCGGTGTAAGGCGGCGGTCCGAGGCGGCGGTCCAAGGCGGCGGTCTACAGTTATGGTGCAAGGTGTCGGTGCGAGGTGTGTGTATTCCGTTACTTGAGTTTGCAGCTCTTGTGGGGCCTATGGCAGCAGCTGTCTGCTTGCGGTCGTTCCTGCTGACGGCTTCCTGGTTGCGCGTTCCTACTGAGCCAGTGGCTATTCTCGCAGTCGCAACCGAGACTTGGAGTTGACGAGATTTCTCAAATATACACCAGCAAGTAGCACTATATACACCGATCGAATCGCAAGTCGGGACTCGGAAAGCACGCTGGCTGGCTGGGCTGGCCGGGCTGGCAGGGCAGGCGTGGCGGGAAAAGGCCGACGCTGTCACAGGGCTCGGGTGCACGTGTAGCGGTGGGGGTTTGGACGGACCGCAGTGAGTTATCGCCAAGCCGTTGGATCTGTATTTGTAGATCTCCGCGGGACTTCCACTTTCGCAGACCTCCCACCCGAGTCCTCCAAGTTCTCGGCCATATCACCGTGCGGCCGTGCCAATGGATGCATCACGCTCCACACGTTTGCTCCGCTCGTCCCCTCCCTAGCCCATCTTCCTCAGCATCACTATCAACGAGAAGAGATTGTCCTCCAATTTCCTCTTGAGTTCCGGCGAAACACCCTCTCCCGGCCCGCTCTCATTCAGCCTCGAAGCAACCTCGTCCAGCAGGCTCCAGTCGCTCCTCTCGTCCGTCTCCTCGCCCTCGGACACCGTCGACGAAGGAACCTCTTCCTGCTCGCCAGCCGGGGAATCCCGTGCCGGGGAACCCTTCCCGCCGCTCTCGCCGCTGTCCGGCAAGACAGCGTCGCCGGGCTCCTCAGAGTCCTCTCCTGGCTGGCCGTTGATGGAGTCCCCAGAGACAATTCTTCTCTTCTTCCTGTTCTGCGACATGATCGGCGAGTCGCTGTCCTCCGACTCTTCGTCAGAAATCAAGTACACTTCCTGGTCAGACTCGGGGCCCCTCTTCTTGGAGCCCGGAGACGGCGACGCTGCTTCCGGCTGGCTGGCGGCCTGGGCACCCGCTCCAGCCGGCGGAATCGGAGCAATAAGCGCAGCATCAGAAACACGCGACGCTTGCGGAGCTAGAGCCCCGGAAGGCTGGGCTGTAGGCCGGGCCTCAAGCTGGGCTGCAGGCTGGGCTGCAGGCTCCTGGGCCGTGCCCTGGTCCAGGAAGTTGCCCCTTACCTTCGGCCTCAGCGAAACATCCTCGTCCTCGTTTTTCGAGCTGTCACCCTCGCGGTCCGAGTCATCGGACAGAACCTCGGCAAGACCAGCACTCTCGCGGAGCACTGGCGCTTTCTGGCCCCCCCTCGCCGCGACGACTTTCCGATGAGCCTGCCACGAAGCAATGCAGTCTCTTCCCTTGGGCGTCAGGAAATGCTGCTTCAACTCGTCGAAAGAGGCAAACGCGCCGTTGCAACCCCACTCAAAACCTCCTTCAAAGGTCCCCCAGCATCTGAAGACCGGCTGGGCTGTCAGCTCGGACAAGCTGGCGGGGGTCTGGAGAGAAGCGGCCACATGGGGTGTCTGGGGTGCCTCGGGTAACTGTGGTAACTGGGGGTGTGCATCCGATTGGGGGTGCGCCGTTCTCGCTTCCTCCTCCTCCTCCTCCTCCCTCGTGCTCGGTGGAGGAGTGCTCTCATCGCGAACAAACAAGCTGCTCATCGGCTCCTCCGAGTTCCTCTCCTCCCGGCTCGGCTCCTCGGCTTCCTCCCCGATCTCCTCGATACTCCTCTCCTCTGTCTCCTCCTCAGCCACCGGAGCAAGAAAACTCCCGCCGACAACATCCAGCAGATACCTGTACCTCTGGACACTGCAGTTGTCGACGTGGCGCAGAAACTGGGCCCGACACTCGTCTGCAGCAGCCTTGTCTATCGCACACCCGTCCACACTGTCATAGCAGCGAACCTCCGCCATGAACAGGAGATCCAGAAGATCGTCTGAAACTTCGTTCTCCACAAACAGCCGGGACACCAGGCTCATCGTGTGCATATCGCCGTCCTCGCACATCGAGAGAAGCTTGTCGAAGGTGAATAAGATGACGTTTTCCGTGCGAGAGGAAGGTGCATCTTCGTGACCGGAAACGGAAACCTTGCCGGAAACTCCGTCAGCCTCTTGCACCTCTCCAGAAAGTTCCTGATTTTCCGCATTTGTTTCGGCCCCGTTTCTTCTCACCAGCTCCTTCAAAAGCTCAAACACCTCTTCCTTCTTCCAATCGCATACCACCTCGTCCAGAAACTCCACAAAATCGCTCTGCGGCACATCTCCTCCTTTCAACCTCCTCCCAACGAATTCGATAGCCACGTCTGTTGGATACCGGCTCAAGATCTGTTTCCAGACTCCAGAGGCAGCAGCAAAGCCCGTAAAGTCTTTTTCCTCCAGCGTGTCGCCACGAACTGCGGCCAGCACAAACTCGCGAACTCTAGGACTGTCAAGCTCCACTAGTTTCAGAAGCGCCTCGGCAGGCTTCTTATTCGCAAAAACAGCTCTAGTATAATCGGCACGGACACTTTTTTCCACGGAAGCTGTAAGGATGTAGCCGAGTGTAATACTCAGCAGAGAATTGGAGTCTTCTGCTTCTTGAATTATTAGATCCGCACCCAAGATCTCCCGTGCCAGCTTGATGGGCGCCATTAGAAGACTCGCAGGAACGGGCGAGGACGACTGGAGGATCGTGGAGAGAACTTGATGAAGTTTAGAAAGGAATTGTGAGGTCACGTTAGCAGGAGAGGTTGTGGCAGAGGAAGACAACGACGACGATAGCTCGGAACCAGTATTTGCGGAAACCGAAACCGAAACCGGTTTCGAAGTTTCCGCAGTTTCCGTCACCCCCACCTTATAACTCTCACATAGTTTGCCAAAAAGCTCAATTTTTTTCTCCAACTTCACCTCACTCGCCACTGCCCGCGCAACGGCACCGGAAATTACCACGGGATGTGCGCTCACCCACCGCGGATTCAGAGGCGGAATTGATGTCTGATCCGAAGAGCTCCCGTACAATAACGCAGCGGGAGCCAAAGTAGTCACAGAAGTTGACCTGGTGTGATCATCTCCGAGCATGTTTGACAAAATTTCAACACCCCACTCAGCTTGTGTGAGGGGAGTGGGGGATTTTTCAACACTGTAATCCTCTTCGGCAGTATTACCGCTTTTTTCTGAAGTCCCGTAGCAAACCATTCTTGTGGCCCTCAAAAGCCACGAAATGACCCATCTATCCTGTCTCTGAATATGATCCTTCTGTGTTAGCGGCAACATCGCCAGATAGATGCGACGGAATAATCGCATGTATCCTTCCATGAGTGGCGCGTCGATCGACCCGGCACAGCACACGAATGGGTGGAAAAGCACACAAAATTTCCTTTCAAGCATCTCTTTGTCCACATTCACTCCATTATCGGGCCAGGTTGTCTGGTATTGGAACACAATGCCTCTCCAGGCTTCCAAAGCAAGAATCTTGGGTTCAATTCCGGCTTGGTTGAAGCACATATCAAAAACGCTCACCCATTCTTCGATATAGCTGCAAGTTTCCGGTCCATCTTGCCATGAAAATGAGCTACTAAGAACGGTGAGATGTGTCCAAATGTCCATAGCGGCACTGTGAAGGTCGCGATGGATCATGAATTTGAGAGTTTCAACAAGGGTGGGGGCGGGACACTCTCCAATGGAGGTGGGGTTAGAGCTATCTTGCGTGGAGTCTGTAGAATTAGAGTTCGCGGAATTTCCGCTACCCCCACTTTCGGAATTTTCGATCTGTCCAATTTTGCCAAAACTACCCTGGAGTAACTCCCGCACCGCTCTCCTCTGTCCCGGCGAATGGGAACACAATTTCGCCGCTTCTCCCAGAATCTGTGCACAAGACGCCACTATTCTCCCATAAGAGGGAGCTTCCGTATTGAGCACACAAGAGAGCACAAAACTCAGCCACACTTGGCACAAATTCATCATGACTGCAGGACTTCTGGTGAGTAGTTTTTTCAAAGTTTGTAATCTCTCGTTAACGATCGATGCCGAATAAAAAAACTTCATATTGAGCACTGCATAAGCAGCCAATTCAACATGAGCAGGCGAAAGGGGATTCATTTGTTCTTTGAGTAGCTGTAGATACGCTGCTGCCAATCCTTTCGAGATGTTTTCCGCCAAAAGCCACGAAGAAATACGAGCAACAAGCGCGTCCATCGACGGCACTTTGTGCACGGACGCGACGAATGTAAGCACTTTAACAGCCTGGACAGCTACACGAATGACAAACGCGTCGTTCTCGTTGCGTGCACTGAGACTCTGTGCAGCCCATTCGAGATCCTGACGGATCACAGTGACAAGCGTTTGCGCAATATCGGCAGTAACAAGTTGCGAAAGAAACTGTTTTGAGTTGACTTTTAGCAGCTGATTGATTGTAGCGTAGGCCTCGTATTTACGCGATGACGAGGCGTTGAGAAGCTCACGAAGACATTCACGAAGAACCGGTGAGCTTTGAGGAGACCCAGGAGGAACGTGGATCACGTGACCCGAGGACCATGAAGTTGAAACGTTGGCAGAGGTGGTTTTGGTAGGATCGTTGAAAATAGTGGGCGCAAGTGCGGATGTTTCGCTAGTGGGTGCAGCGGAACTTCCGCCAGCGAGAATCAGGGAGGTGGTACCCCCACTCTGAGTATTTCTTCCTGGACGCTTGAGAATTGATTTGGGTTCTTTGGGGTCTGTTGCAGGCTCAGCCGCCACTGGCGACGACTCCACGTCGCTTGAAAAGAGAACTTGCTTGACGCAGTCTGAAATGGGGAGATACGACAGGATTTTGCCCTGGATCTCAAGTGGCAGTCCAGGGAAGTGTGGCATGGCGGGGTGGCAAAA